>VOPJ01013593.1:0-65405 GCA_014673585.1 Semibalanus balanoides
TCCCGCCTACACCACCTCCTCTGCCCTCCTCCCGCCTATTCCACCTCCTCTGCCCTCCTCCCGCCTCTGGTCGGCTGCTCCTGCCACCTCCTCCCGCCTCTGGCCGCCTGCTCCCGTCTCTGGCCGCCTGGCCTGCTCCTGCCACCTCTTCCCGCCTCTGGCCGCCTCCTCCCTCCTCTGGTCGGCTGCTCCTGCCATCTCCTCCCGCTTCTGGCCACCTCCTCCCGCCTCTGGTCGGCTGCTCCTGCCACCTACTCCCGCCTCTGGCCGCCTGCTCCCGTCTCTGGCCGTCTACTCCTGCCACCTCCTCCCGTCTCTGGCCGCCTGGCCTGCTCCTGCCACCTCCCACTTCCCAGTCACCGCTCCGCCTTGCAGCCTACCTCCTGCTGCCCAGCGATCATTAGATCGGGTCCAAGGTCAACCGGAAGTGACCCGTGGGGCGAGGCCGGCGGCGACTGAGCCCACCAGCCTGACCTGCGCGCGCAGCGTCGCTTGGAGCGGGCGCCCGGCGGCGGCGGCGGCGGCGGCGGCGACGGAGTGTGCCAGTGTTCTCCGTGCCGGCCGCTAGGTCGGACTGTCGTCATAGCAGACGATCAGAGCTGTGCCGTGCTGAGCGTGGGGTGACTGGAGAGCATGGAGGTTCCGGCCGCTTCGGGGAACAGAAGGAGATTAGACTGATTCGTCCCAAAGGTCAGTGGGTCATGCCGAGGCGCAGGAAGCGTCGGTGTTGATTGTGCCTTTGGCATCCTTCTGAAAGACGCCTTTTAATATCGTCATATAATAGGCATGAGCAGTGAATCTGATTGAGGGCAAATAAACCCGTGTTTGCTGGCTTAGACGGGGTATGCGAAGTCTGCTGGTAATTCGCACAACGATAATACCCGGAGGAGGTCGACTGGAGCCTGACCCCCTGGATCGCTCTGCCCCCCATGTTATCAGGATTTTGATGTAAGCCTTATGGGGTGTACGGAATGACGCCAATCGCCTACTGTTGATTTCAGACCGCGTGAGACCCCGTTTTTTGGCGATAATTTGTTAAGAAATGGCCGAATCCGAATCAAATTTTTGCACAGTCTATTTTGAATTTCGCATAATGCACAGTCCCAGGCACCGATTTCTGTCTGTATAGTCTGTTAACAAAAATCCAAACTTATGGTACTTGTCACTGACTCATAACGTTAAAATCGGATCGGTAGACCCATTCCGACAGTAGAGGCTATCGCGACCTAGGTTGTGACCTCAAAAGCACGCGCTGTCTTATCGTCATCATCGTCGGTAGTCACGTACTGTTGAGGTCACACCTCACAACCTACGTCACGGTAGCCTCTCCTGTGGGGTCACCGGGATTTGGTTTACCGAGCAGATCGTAAAGTTACGAGTCAATTGCAAGTATCATAAGTTTTGATTTTTTGTTAATAGACTATACGGACATAAATTGTAGCCTGGGCTGAAATAAACTGTGCGAAAATTTGATTCGGATTCGGCCATTCCTTAACAAATTATCGCCAACAAACGGGGTCTCACACAGTCTGAAATCCATAGTAGATCCACGCTAAAAAATTGAGGTTGCGTTATACCAGACCCTAGAGACTGCAGAAGCGCACACAAAAGTAGCACCAAGTACTGGAGACTGCAGTAGCGCACTCAACAGCAGTGGCGTATTTATAAATTAGCCAAGGGGGGTCCAAGCCCTCAAGGGGCGCCAAGCCCACCCATGATGGCGCCGTCAGCGAAAGATGGTGTTGAGCGGGGGTAGGCTCTGATAATTTTCCTAGGGTGCCCTCCCGGCTACCACATACCTGCAATGGCGCCCTCGGTTGCACCTCTGAAGGCGCCATCCCACATAAAAATTCCCTCCCACACTTCTCCAAAGGAGCCCTCCGATACACCTCTGAGGGCACCATCCCAAATAGCTCCAGAGGCACCCTCTGTGAGACCTGAGGCGCCCTCGCGCCTCACATTCAGCGAATAATGCCTTTAGAGGTATGTAGGGAGGGCGCTCTCGGGCCTCGGGGATATGTATCTGAGGGTGTTTTTGGACTATGTGAGAGGGCGCCTTCAGAGGTGAATCGTATCGGTGGGCGCCTTTGGAGGTATGTGGGAGGGCATCTTCAGAGGTGTATCGGAGGGCGCCTTCATACGCCTTCTCGTATATGTATAAGAAGACACTTCCGAAAGTTATTCGAGGACGCCTTTGAAGGTATAGGAAGGGTGCCATTGGAGACGTATCGGAAGGTACATTTTGAGCCTGCAGAGTGTAGATATTTGGGAGAGCGTTTTCAAAGGTGCATGGGGTGCGCTTTTGGAAGTATGTAGGAGGGCGCCTTCATATTTGTATCGGAGGGTACCTTGGGATGTATATGGGATGGCACCTTTGGAGGTATGTTTGAGGGCGCTTTCAAAAGTTTATCAAAGGGACCCTTTGAAGACATGTGGGAAAGCATTGTTAGATGTGTATTTGAGGTCGCCTTTAGAGCTATGTGGGAGGACGCCTTCAGAGGTGTATTGGAGGGCGCCTTTGGAAGTATTTGAGAGAGCGTTTTGAAAGTATGTGGAAGGGTGCCTTCAGGTGTATCGTAGTGCGCCTTACATTCAGTAGAACGCACTTCATATTCAGCCTTAGAGCGCCTTACATTCAGCGAAGGGCGCCTTCGGCGCCCTTCGCTGAATGTGAGGCGCATTTCATGAACCCAAGGCGCCTTCGGTGCATGAGGGCGCCTGCGGTGCATGAGGGCGCCCTCGGTCCATGAGGGTGCCTTTGGCGCCCAAGGGGGGCATGGTGCGGTGACCCCCCTAAATACGCCCCTGAACAACAGTAGCACCAAGTAATGGAGACTGCAGTAGCGCACACAACAGTAGCACAAAGTAATGGAGATTGCAGTAGCGCACACAACAGTAGCACCAAGCCCTGTAGACTGCAGTAGCGCGCATAGCAGTAGCGCGCATAGCAGTAGCGCGCATAGCAGTAGCGCGCACAGCAGTAGCACCACGGACTGGAGCTTCTGTGCTAGCGTAGGTAGGCAGCAGTAACACCACGGGCTGGAGACTGCAGTAGGTCACGATACAAAGGCAGCACACCATGCAGACTGCAATAGATCACACAATAGAAGCGCCAAGCGCTGGAGACTGCAATGGCGTACACAAAGAACACACCAAGGTAAAGGCAATTTCACCAGATATTGTACTAGTACACTGTCTAATAGTGCAGGGAGTGTATTACGACACAAGGATTTGATAAATAATACTGCCCACTAAACATCATCATCTCAACGAATGGTATTTTAACAGATTATAGTATTATACTTATATCCGTCATAGCAGTAATCATTCGTAACCCGGTGACGTCCAGTTCGCTGCTGCTCCGTCCTGGGCTCAGGGCTGAGATGCAAGTTTGAGAGATGAACTAAGCATGTTTTTGACTCCAGCACACCACACGCGTTACTTATAGAATAAGTTGTATTTTACGCGACGCTTTAACAAACCGTGCAACCACTTGATACTGAATGCATAATCTATGCATGTACTTAGAGTCAGGAATACATACCAATAATCAAAACAAATTTTGATTCACTCACGTTTGATTCTCAACATTGAAACAACATTCAGGCAATTCGTCCATCGAGCCGCTGACCAGTACAACTCGCTGCCACCGGAGTTTACCGTCATGCCTATAGCAGTGTTTAAGCCGCCGCACTGAAGGGGAGGACTGGCGTCTAGTGACATAGAACGATCGCCGCTGTGGAGCTGATGTGATGGCAAGTCATGTGATATGTTCATTTATACCTTTTAAACTGTCTTGTCTTTTATGCAGACTGTTATATGTTCAGCTTATGACTTTTTAACTGTAGTGTATGCATGTCTTTTAATGCAGCTTAATATGTTCATTTATCACTTTTAACTGTATGTATGCTTGTCTTTTACCCACTTCAACGCCAACATAGTGACTCTGTGCCAATGAATAGCCTTTGGCTTCGGCCATGTACAGGGGACGGCTACTACGAGGTTAATAAATAAATAAATAAAATAAATTCATCGCTATCCCGAGGACGCCGAATTCCTAGACCTTATTTTTTTATTTGTTTACGGCATGAACATTTTGATATACAAATATGCAGGCAAATCATCCGATTAGTTGCATAGAATAAGTATGAAAAGTATGAAAACTATGGATACGGTCGGGTTAGGCTACCCATATGAATATTTGTCCAAGTTGGCGGAGAACCTTGAGTGCCCATTCTCCCCGCCCGCTCGGTAGTGATACGCTGCATGACAATGACGGCAGTGATGAGTTTCCAACTATGTATATCTGTGTGAGTATAGTAATTGAGTTTGGGCGTATTATTTATAGTACGTAAGGTTTCGGTCATTTTTAGCCTTGCGCGAGTCTTTACATACGGGGAGGATCGTAATTATTATTCGATCACAGGGGTGGATACAGGGAGGGGCGAATCCGGCCATGCACCCCTCTCCCCCCAAAAAAAACATCTGAAATCGAATTAAAATGTACGCATTTTCTGATAAAAAGGGAAATAAAAAAAATACAAAGGAAAGTGTGTTGTAAACCAGCTCTCAATGCATAAGCAAGCAAAATCCGATGAATTTTTAGAATTATGTGATATTTTTTTCACTTTGACCCTCCCCTCCCCAACCACCGATGGTCCCTCCTAAACTACCGTTCTGGATCCACCCCCGTTTGTTCGTCTGTCGTAACCTGATGATTCGGATCTGCGCGTTGTGTGGTCCTGAAGAACGCATTGCACTGCAACAGTGGTTTGGTTACATAAATTCCGTATAAGTGTCCCAAAAACCGATCCCTTACATTTTTGTCGAACTTCCCGTAAGTTTCGTAACGTAAGTGGAATTGAATAATGATCTTTGTCGAAGTAATTGGACGTTTTGCGATATAGTGCGTTTTTAGTATGAGGTCGTACAGTGAATCTCGCTTGACATGTGGAACACATGTAGTTCCCAGCGTGGGTTCTACGGCACACCGACTTTGTATGCTGAACAATGTCTTATCACTTTCCCAGGCTACGTGCACCACACATTTAGCTGATTTTACCACGGCATTGACACGTCGAGATGGTGATTAATCATCTATAAACAGCAGTGTTGCACAAGCTTCTTGGTTCTTATCCATAACTGAGTTATTATTTCTGTTGGTCGTATCTCGTGGTGCTTATGTTGGATGTGTGGGTGTTACATGAGGCCGCTAATATGTAAGTTAAATTGGCCTGGGTACTCTCCAAGAAAAGTTATGTCCTATTTGATTTATGTTTATGTTGAATGCTCATAAAACACCAGCCTCGTAGTCTGTCAAGTTGCAATTAGCGTACTTAACATTCAATTACCATTAATTGCAGATATGGGTACCTCTGCGATTCTGATTACTTGCGTTAACCGCCCATAAGCACCCATAAGCATCCGACAAACAGAAAGGTCGCCACTCGCAATAGCAAACAGTGAAACTGGTATTCCACACGAAATCTTTCCTTCCACTGCAACTGAGAAATTTATATTTATGAAATATTTTGTTTATTCTTTAACTAATGATGATGTAGGTTATGAGAAAAAGGTTATTCTTAATGGTACCATTAATTTATTATATTATGCACGCTTGAAAAGTCCTTAATCACTACACAAAAGCTTGACTGGCATTGAGTCACGTCGTTTTGCTCAACCTTATTCGAAAAGATCAGCTGAAAACTTTGACATTGAATTGAGTGGCTTCTGTGATGATCCGGATAATTGCGTTCTGCTCAAGGTATAACTCATCATCCACGCTTGGAGCTGCATTCCCTTTATGCACGACTCCTTTGTTCCAAGACGATTGATCGCTTTTATCGAGAAAGAAAGCAAGGAGGCAGAACTGCTCGCGTCAGCGCTGACAGATGTTTGCTTACTTGCAGAAACGTGCTATTGCAAGAATATATATGGTCTGAGCTCTGAAGGTCAGTAGGATGCTTAGTAGGTACTTGTTAGCTGACTCACTGTTGACCGGCTTAATTGCCGACCGCATGTCGTTAAATAGCCGGCTGACAGCGTATCAGGGCTTTGGTACGGCGCACGAGCGCTTGGCTATGGCGTCTTTCATCCTTGCTGACAATAGTTTATTGAAGTCACAGATAACAGGAGACCTGGATTTACATGAAATATCCGGCCTCTTATTTGAAGCACAGCAGTCAACGTCGGTGCTGGACTCGTATTTGCACGAGCCAAGACAACAATGTATCAGCTTAACAGCTCCGTTTCACATTCTGGCTCTAAATTAAGGAAGGGTCTAAAAAACGACCAGATTAGATGAGCCCATGCTACCAAACTACTAGACCGATCTGGCTGTATCTTAACCATTCGATCCGGTGTGGTCCAAAACAGTGTTATTTTGGGTTTTATACAGATTGGTCCACTTAAAGTGAACCAAATTAGACTAACCATTTTAGTACAAATTTTCAGATGAGCCCATGTTCCGAGACTATGGGGCCGATGTGCATGATTACTTTGCCATTCGATCCGGCGTGAACCAAAACGCTGCCAATAAGGATTTTATATAGATTAGACCACTTTAAGTGGACAAAATCGGAACAAAACCATTACAACCGTTGCAGAGTATGGGCTCGTCTCCAAATTTGTACTACTACTGTAGAACGGTTGGTCTAATTTGGTTCACTTAGAGTGGACCAATCTGTATAAAATCTCATACGGCACCGTTTTGGAGCACGCCGGATCGAATGGTGAAGAAATCACGCAGATCAGTTCCATAATATCAGAGCATGGGCTTGTCTGCAACGGATTTTGATGGTTTGGTCCAATTTGGTCCACATAGAGTAGACGAATCTGTATAAAATATAAAATTACACCGTTTTGGACCACGCCGAATCGAATGATGAATAAATCACGCATATCAGTTCCATAGTCTCGGAGCATGGGCTCGTGTGCAAATTTGTACTACAACGGTTGGTCTAATTTGGTCAACTTAAAGTGGACCAATCTGAATAAAACACTAACAGGCACCGTTTTGGACCACGTTGGATCGAATAGTGAAAAAATCAGCCAGATCGGTCCAGTAATTTTGAGGCATGGGCTCGTCTGTTAATCTGGTCGTTTTTTAGACCCTCCCCTAAAATAAGAGACTGCAAGTTTTGTGTCAAATCCAGGTCTCCTCTAATTTGTGTTGAAGTTGATGTTATCAAAATAATTGTTAAAATGATTAATATAATTGCCATATTAATACATTCTCTCAACGCCACTTCACTTGTCAATATATTTTGCTACACGATAAAACCTAGTTGCAGTTCTGTCGTCCTCGTCCGAGCCACGTGTGATATGTCGCAGCAGTTTGGCCGTCCCCGGCTGCGTGTTTCCGGCTGCGGTGCTGAGTTCTCCATTTAGCCGGCACTGTTTATTGCCGGGCCGGCACTGCTCTGCGGGCGGGCTATTCATCATCCCGCGCCGGCCGCGGGGGGCCAACCCGCCTGGGGAAAGGCGTGGCACACCCACGTCCTGGATAGCCAAGGTTATCCCCACTCTCCCCCGATTTCCGCCAAGATAATGCGCCGCGGCACGCAACATGACCCTGACTCCTGTCCCGATCGTAGCAGACATCGCGGCCAAATTTAGGCTGGCGCGATGCCGTAGAAAAATTGTCAAATCTGAGCTACCTAATATACCTATTTTTTGTAGAGCTAGGAATAGATACCACTTACTACTGATACCGGGACACTGCATATTTTGGAACCCATTATCGGTAGAAAAAGGGAGGATGGAAAAGTATGAGTGTAAAATAATGATTATTTTTGGTTGATATCAGGCATGCTGACATTCTATCAAAACGAAAAATCCAGAGTCGACTTCTCTGCATGTTATGTCAAGCAATGATTAAAGTAATCAAGGGTTCGACATTCTCACGCTGGGACGGAAGCCTGACTTTAAAGTTCATGGTAACGGATGATGCTTTGTGCACGTTCATACCGTGTGGACTGCAGACAAGGTCCGAGTTTATTGACACATCGCCTCATTATTCACGGCAAAACAGAAACCACATATCTCCAAAGCAGCACTAAATAGCACGCCATGATAACCCTAGTACCACACAGCACTGTCACGACGTTGTGACATGTGACAACGTTTTCACGAGGTAATCACATCGTATGAACGTTGTCATAACGTTGTGAGAACGTTATGTGCTGCTAGGGAACTCGGTAAGGCGGCTTTATTTGACGAGTCTGCAGCTTACGGCCTATCGAGGCAGCTGCTGTCCTTGACAGTCACGCTGGACTTACTGACATCATCCGTCTGTCCAGTGCTGTCTCAATGCAGGATGTCGCCACGCTAAGAGCTCTGCAGTGGCATGTTTGGTCAAACCGTCGAAAAATGTCTGATCTTACGCTTGTCAAGATAACATCTTTCGCATGTATGTCGCCTTCTGTTCCGCATGATATACCTAAAGCCACTTTTCCGCGTGATATGACAATGATACGGCTGTCCTGCTGTCCTGCTGTCCTGATATGCTATATATGTTCTGATATGCTGCTCCGCTGGAGAAGTTCTGCGGATGATAAATGGTGGTTGGCTTGTATTGGTTCTGGAGTTCAAAATCATTCATTTATCGCCGATATCGTTGATATGCACCGCAGAAGCTCTCCCTCTCTCCGCAGAAGCTCTCTCTCCCTCTCTCCATGTTCCACCTCTCCTGCTCTGCCTTCCAGAATCACACGGGAAACAATCGTCATTGCTATCGTGGTCAGCGAGCCAATTAACCGAAACCGACACCACATGTTCTAACCGAACTTCCGCTCTCCCACGGAGCGGTGAAATGTCAAGGTGCTGTCAGATGTTGCACAAGCTGCTCCAGATTACATGTGATATCACATCCGGCGCTCGTGAGCGGCTCTCTCTATCTTGGTGTACAACAGACATGTGCCTGGATCCGGGATCCAGCTGGGATCTGGATATATGTGTCCTGTGTCCCGGGATCCATATGGGACACCAGATTCAGAGGGATCCACACAGATCCCAGATCCTGACATATTTTATGCCGAGGGATCCATTGGGATCCCAGATCCAAATTAGGGATCCAGGCAAGCTGGGAGGTACCTACTTCTAGTTAATTTTATAATATTGGAAAGTAACTTTTCAATATCTATGCTTGCTTATAAGTAGGTACAGCTTGCAAGGCAATTTGCACGTACTAATTATTTATATAGTACATAATACATAAGCAAAATAGAGACCACAAATTTTGATGTCAGTCCCTGCATCTAGTATTGTAATGCCTAACACTCGCTTTTAATTAGAGATCCACTAAGATCCCAAATACTAAAACATTGTATGCCGAGGGTTCCAGAAGGATCCCAGATCTTCATGCATTTTACGCAGAGGGATCCACTGATATCTAAGATCTTCATGTATTTTATACCGAGGGATCCACTGGGATTTCAGATTGAACTTCGCGATCCAGGCACAAGTCTGGTGAACAGTGTGGTATGATTGCTCTGTCTGCACTGCAGACAGAGTGGGCCGTTTGCAGAGTGACCAGGATCTAGGTGACCAGGATCAGTATCCAGTGGTGGGGAAGAGTGTGAGGAGGGTGTAGACAGCCCGCTCCGCTGCAGACGTATATGTGACCATGATCAGTGGTGGGGGAGGAATGGGAAGAGGGTGCAGACGGCCTGCTCTGTCTCCACTGCGGACGTATATAGGTGACCAGTATCAATAGTGTGTGTGTGGGGGAGGGAAGAGGTTGTAGACGGCCACTCTATCATCGGATAACTGCAGAATGATTCATTTCAGCCTGTGCAATGTAATACTTCGATCAAAAGGCGATTTTCCTAGCTCCTCAAACATCCTTGCAGAGCTTCCGCCGCCGCTGTCGTTGATAAAGCAAACAATGGCAAACTGGTGCGACGAAATGTCTAACCCATATATGATCTGCATTACTTCTCTGATAACTTCTATCTCATCACTTTCCTTCGGGTTTTCAGAATGGTCCCAATTATGCTTCCCAGGCCGCTTCCACCCTCTCCGGCTCCTGAGGGACTGTTTATCTTATCTCCTTCTGTCATTCTGTGTGACAGATGTCATCCTGTGTGACAGATGTCATCCTGTGTGACAGATGGTTGGTGTCTGCCACCGTGTATCTCTAGCCAATTCCATGTGTCTTCTACCGTCTCTCTGCGGAGCATTCCGCTGTCTGTGACCGTCTCTCTGCGGATCATTACATTGTCTGTTACCGTCTCTCTGTGGACCATTACATTGTCTGTGGCCGTTTCTCTGAGGACCACTACATTGTCTGTTACCGTCTCTCTGTGGACCATTTCACTGTCTGATTCTTTCTCTCTCTGTGGATCATTTCACTGTCTGTTACCGTCTCTCTGGGGACCATTTCACTGTCTGATTCTCTCTCTGTGTGGACCATTTCACTGTTTGATTCTGTCTCTATGTGACCACCTTCCTATTTCTGTCTCTATGCGGCCCATTCCTCCGTTCTGGTGCCGTCGCCGATGACCGATAGCCGGCTGAATGAGCGCCTGCCCGATCTAAGTTGACTGGCTCGGCCCCATTGTGACTGCGTCGCTGAGCCGAGCGATGCGTCTTCCTCTGACGGCCGGCCAGTGAGCTGGCCGGCCGACCGGGGCGGCCGGGGCCAGTCAGCGCGCCGGCCTGGTGTCAGCAGATAGATCGGTGGCGCTCGCTGGCGTCGCGCCCCGGCCGTATAACAAGGCCCGAAAGTAAAAGTGAGGTAGGTAGGCAGGCATACATACGCTTCATGGTTAGATGCGTGACCTGGATCCGATGACTGCGTATTCAGTAAATGAGGGCTGAGTTGTAGATCGTTTGCATACGGAATGGAAATGAGGTCTGGTTAGTGAAGTGTTTCAAGGTAAACGTGCGTTTTTAGATCGATGATCATGATAAGTGTGGTGTGGTATTGTAGTTCAAACAATTCTACTTAGGTCTTGTCAATGGATGGCTGTCTGTTATGCTATGTATGAACACAGTATACCAAGTATGCGTTTTTAAATGATGAACTACTAAATACCCTATGTTTGGAAATCAAGAATCAAGATCAACAGCAAGCGAGATTAATTTTTACATTAGACGGAGTTAAGTTGTTGTCAATCAAACTGTTTTTTGAAGTAAGGATAATGTGTCTTGGGATTAGCATATACAAATCGTTTAACGATAATGTTTTCAATTGTATACAGAGCAATGGAACTCCAGTCAGCAACAATTTATCGAATTATTTATGTATTCTACGTTCTGTTCTAAAGAAGGAGTCCTAACACGATATGCAAAATGGAGAAACCATTTGGAAACGGAAGGATATACACTATATTATATATATATATATATATATATATATATATATATATAATATATATATATATATATATAAATAAGAGATATGCCTTCAATCATGTTTGTATTGCGTGAGGACGGCATATAAATGACGTGCGTGATAGTGGCGATGTGAGTGGCCACGGTCAGCATCACCAAACAGTTCGTCTCCTCAGTCAGAGAACTGGTCGTCCTCAGTGATCGTTACCTCTGGCCAGGTCCGGGCCGCCGCCGCTGCCGGCGTTGGTAATAGGGTCACGACCACAAACGCACCTTACCTATTCATTGGCTGATTTGCAATCCAATATTTGGTTAGAGCCGGGTGATTTGGTCTGGTAGATTATGAAATACCTACTAAAAAGTCAGATACACATCATTACCGACTACAACGGATAGGTCACGGACGCGCGTTTGAAAAGGATCGTATTGTTTTCATGAGCCTGGAGCAACTAGTTACCCTAACCAATGATTTTGCATTATTGCTTACGTGTGCCGTCTGCCTATTATTTTTTACCCAACTGTCGGTTATCACGACCCTGGGCAGATGTGACCCCGATCCTAGACAGACATGACCCCGACCCTGAGCAGATGTAACCCCGAAACTGTGCGGACAGGACCCCCGACCCTGCTATCGGGTCCAGAGACACCACTGGGCGGCTCTAGGCAGACCTGCCGGCGATCTGAGCTGCTTTGACAGCCACCGTGTTGCCTCTGTCTCTGAGAGGCGGGACGGAGCTGCAAAAGCTCTGGATCTCTCTCATCAGACAGAATGGAGCTTCAGCAGGCTTGAATCTCTCCCAGCAGACGAGATGGAGCTCCGACAGCCTGTAATGTATCTCAGCAGGCGTGAGGGAGCTCCGACAGCTCTGGGTCTCTCTCAGTAGGCGTGAGGGAGCTCCGACAGCTCTGGATCTCTCTCAGTAGGCGTGAGGGAGCTCCGACAGCTCTGGATCTCTCTCAGCAGGCGTGAGGGAGCTCCGACAGCTCTGGATCTCTCTCAGTAGGCGTGAGGGAGCTCCGACAGCTCTGGATCTATCTCAGCAGATGTTATCTGCCAGTCAGTAACGATGACGCTTGACGGCCGTGGATCCGTCATGACGGTCACAGTGTCGCTTACCCTCAGACGCCAGCTGGGCACTGGCGGATCCAGGGGGATCCAGGCGGATCCAGGGGGATCCAGGGGGCATCAGGGGCAAATGCCCCCCCAAAAAACGTCTGAAATTGGCGCAAATTTACACATTTCCTGATCTAGAAGGAGATCTACGCAGCTTTTACTAAGGAAAGTTTATCTTAAAACGTCTAGCAATGCATAAGGGAGCAAAATCAAATTATATTTTTTTAATTTCGATCAACTTTTTCGGTGTGATGCCCCTCCCCTCCTACATGGTGCAAAAAACTGAATCCTAGATCCGCCAATGCAGCTGGGTATAATCGGCTCCTCTTCACACAGTGTCGCCTCCCTTCGGACGCCAGCCGAAGGTACCGTCCGTCAGCCTCTCCTCCGGGTGCCGTACCGGTAGTACCGGTGCCGAGGCTGACGGTACCGGGTACCGTCAGCCTCTCCTCACCTGTGCAGGCCAGGCCACAGTTATCTTTGTTGCACTCAACAAACTTATGACACGTATTTACAGCGCTTCCTAGAAGCTTCTGGCGCATTAACTAGTCACGTGGATGTAAAAGATTTGCATTTATGCTAACGTTGCTTCTTCAAATACGCCTTTAAAACAAATATAATAGCATTGCACACATTTGCATACGTCGCATCCTCCTTGCTCTTATTCGGGTAAATATAATATAAAGCATTTAATAATATTGTTATATCGGACAACGTTATTAAGATCTAGATAAGACCTAAAATCAGATGTTTACTATTAAGTTGCAGTCTCCGCATCTTATTTTAACTGCTGAGGAATGGGAAATGTACTTTATAAATATAAATAATTTCAATAATTTCAAATATTGTTTTGAGTGTTTAAAATGTGTACCCGAACCAGGCTGACGAAGATCACAGTAGTGATTGAAAGCTACGCCCCTATAAACTTTGTTTACAACTGCGGATTTCAATAATATTTATAAAGTTAAAAATGTCCCAGTTCAACAATTCCATCTTTATGTTAATCAAGAATGGGAAATGTGTGAGTTAAGTCATAATGCTTTATAACTCTCAACCATGCAATATTACAACTTCAAAGACGTGGCACCAAAATAACTGTGCATATAAATCTGCGTTGTCAACTACCTCTTCTCCAGAAAAGTATCCTTTGCTCGAGATTATTCATTATGTAAGAATCTCGGCTGTCGGCTAAGGTCGGCTACCATTCTTATTTAAATCTGTAGTCTGTGATGTTGTACTTTTAACACCATTCTCATTTAAATCTGAAGTTGGGGAGATTGTGCTCCTAACACCATTCTCATTTAAATCTGACGTCGGCGTGAATGTGCTTCTAACAGCAGGGCAGATCATATCTGTGCTGACCTGCCACTCATATTCCACAATTGGAGCTGGACTAGATCAGGGGGGAGGTGCGTATGTCTTTGAGTGGCTCTCCATCACAGCTTCTCTTTCTCAGCGCCGCGGCAGGGTGGGCGTAGCGCTCGGCAGGGGAGCCGAGCTATCGGTGTCAATCAGATGTGGGCTTAGTGATGCGTCTACTCTGTCCATCAGTTCCGCTCCAGAAACTGTCACAGTCCCACCGACTTCTGCCTACCCCACACACCCCCCTCTCTCTTCTCATCTCTCTCTCTCTCTCTCTCTCTCCATCATCTCTCTCTCGCTCTCTCTCCGACTCTGCTTCTCGCTCTCTCTCGCTTCTCTCTCGGCGACTCTCTCTCGCCTCTTCTCTCGCTCTCTTTTCGCATCTTCTGATAATCTCTCTTTTTTCATCTTCTCTCTCTCTCTCATCTCTCTCTCTCTCTCTCTCTCCTCCTCTCTCCTCCCCTCTACTCTCTCTCTTCTCTCGACTACTGCTCTCCTTCTGCTCGTCTCTCTCTCTCCTCTCTCTCTCTTCTCTCTCTCTCTTCGTCTTACTCTCTCTCTCCCTCTCTCTCTCTCTCTCTCTCTCTCTTCTCTCTCCTCTCTCTACTCTCTCTCTCTCTCTCTCTCTCTCTCTACTCTCGTTCTCTCTCACTCTCTCTCGTTCTCTCGCTCTCCTCTGACGCTCTACTTGCCCTGGTACTGCAAGAACATTCCATGAATTCGTCCCGTACTCTGCTCCGTCAAGTCCCGTCTTAGCCCCGTCCTGCCCGTCATCTGCCCCGTCTCTGCCCTCTCCTTATTGCCCCGTCCTCTGCTCCCGGTTCTCGTCCCGTCTCTGTTCCGTCTCTTTGTCCCGCTCTCTGTCCCGTCTCTGTCCCGTCCCTCTCTCCCCTCTTGCCCCTCTCTGCCCCCCGCCCGTCCCATACGCGGACGGACGGACCGGACGTCTGACCCGATCTGTTCATCAAGTGGGTCACCACCGCCGTTGACGCCCGCTGTTGCTGCGCCGTCACAGGCTGATAGTTTAAATTGACGACAGCCGGAGCACAGCCAGCGGACCACACCATGACAGACAGATTCACGCGACCTGACACGCAGAGCAAGTCGGAAATCAGCCACGCAGATTTTTCACTATGCGTCCATGACCTTCCAACGAAAATACTGCCTATAAGAAGGGAGATCTTTATGTTACTGGCCCATATCATACAATTACACAACTCTGCGTAAGTGCACCAAATAATAACCTCGAGCACATACACCCGTTCAGAAAAACAGATACTTTCCAAGTTATAAGAATGAGTGATATGGACACGGAAATTGATATCAAGAGACTTCTAACCAATAAGTATGTCCAATGTCTATATAGTCCTTGACAAACGTATACTGCTAAGTATGTCATATAGACTTATATTGCCACATTCCTAGATCCTCAGTAACCTAGCACACTCCGTGACCACACGCGACGTGAACAGTTTAGTAAAGTGAATGTATTTAGTTATTTCTAATAAGATTGTCATAATGGCTTCCCAAGACAGATGAATAAGACTTAAATCTCTACTCATGCTATGTACAAGGATCACAGATCACAGCAGAGATTACACAAAGATGTAATTATTCACAAAGAAGATCGCTACTATTGTAAGAAAAGGTACACTAGAGCAGATTCAAGCGCGTGCGTGACGCGTAGTGGATTGAGTCGCTGGCACATGGCACCCACTTCACCACTCGTTAGGCCCGCAGGGTTCACTATGAAGCTGTTTATACTGAAAACACAAGGTAGAAATTCTCCGGACGACTTGAAGCATATCCGAAGAATAGTGCGCCCTAAAAAAAGCAAAACGGTATGTCGCGCACTTCAGGTCGTGTCCGCTCTGGCGTCTTTGTGAAATACGTATGCGTGTGGATTCACATATAGACTCTGTTAGACAGAGACCCACATGCATTCTAAAGGAGACAGGCTACTTGCTCCTGCATAAGTGCGATGGACGCTCGTGAGCGTCCGCAGTACCCGTCTCCTGGATGCGTCCTAGTGAGACTGGGTATATCTCTAATGTGTTAAAAGACCTGAACGAATTATCCTTTGTGCACATGTGCCATGGCGTCAGCTGACGCCACCCGCACAATAGGCAAAAACGCGCGAGTCCGCTCACCCCGTGCAGCAGCCGCCCGACGAGCTATAACGTTGACCGCGTCCGAACTCCGCGCAACCCGCCGACCGAAGACACCACGGCCACCCACTGGTGTCACTGTGCCGCGGCACCGGAAATCGCAACTCCGCCTGGCGCCGCCGCCAGTACGGCTGCGGCTAAGCCGAGGTCGCGCCCAGTGGCGCGAGAGCCCTTGACCCAAAACTGACTCTCGCATGGCGCGTAGCAGAACACCTGCGCGCATGCGTGTCTGTCGCGGAGCAGGAATGAAAACATGACAAAGGTTGCGGTGCAACCGGACGACAGGCACGCGCGATCAGCTCAAGCGCGCTCTCGCCGCTGACACAGCCAACCACTTCGAACAGCTACTCCTCGCCTGGTCGACCCGAATCCGAACCCATG
This sequence comes from Semibalanus balanoides, assembly GCA_014673585.1. Taxonomy (NCBI): domain Eukaryota; kingdom Metazoa; phylum Arthropoda; class Thecostraca; order Balanomorpha; family Balanidae; genus Semibalanus; species Semibalanus balanoides. Next base: position 16,363 of record VOPJ01013593.1, read on the forward strand.
CACTGAGCAGCAGTCCTTTGCCCCCACCGCGATCTCAGGAACAGGGAGTCTCGCTCTGTCTCAGCGTAACATGGTGTACCACACTGGTAGCGTGTTCTGTGAGCGTGCTGCTATACAAACAGAACGGGTGAACAGGTATTATACCCTGTAGCCGGTCTCACCAGTTGGTACGTGTGACGAGGTGAGCACTCGATGCGGTCACACAAAATGTTAACCAAGCGCCCATCTTCATGCTACTCTAATATTTGCCGTGCTGCTCAACTTCTCTCGCGCGTACATCTTATGTTGTCTTGCTTAATCAAACAATGTGGTATTGTGTGTTGATTGTGATATTGATCAAAATCAGAATCAAATAAAGACAACACTCTTGTTTACGTCTCTCATATATAGGCACTCTTCTAAGTAACTTAATCATAATTCAAGATGGTGGGTGCAACAAGCACAATTTATAAGGTAAGCCCTCATGCTGTATACTTTACTTTAGTGCCTAGTTTACTATGGGAAAGTGCTTGTGAGTGAAATCGTTGCTCTATCACGAAAGCACACGAGCCGGTCCACAGACAGACGTATATATGCGGGTCGTCGAGAATACTAGTCATCTCGCTAACAGCCCCATGTCTCGCGACACGGCCGGCCAAAGCTGAAGGGTCGAGTCGTCGAGTTTCACTTAGTCTCCGCCCGGCTCTAACGAACAGCTAGTGAAAATGTACCTTAATTGACGAACAACCTGATATACATATAGATGACGATTACACTATCACTATTGACCTATATAGTCACGACATAGCCAGATATGCTAATCACCGCACTTCTTCTCTCCAAATAAGTCTTGGTTTAACTTGTACAGAGTCTCACAACTGACAGCGTGCATCTCTTAACACAAACATCCCACGCCTGGGGCTTTCTTGGTTCTTTATTCAGTTGTGAACTTACTCTATAAATAAAATATAAATTTCCTGAAGTCGTGTTCTAGTTATCTGCCTCACTTGAGTAAGCCCTTAAATTATTAAACGATATACTGCGCTGACAATACTGTACCTTTCAAACTATCTCTCCAGCTTTCCACCAAGTTATCTCCTAGAGAGGTTTGCATTTGCCGCGCGCAATACTATATAAGTAAGAACAAACCACATATTATGTGCGATGTTTGTCAGAGCCCCTCCGTAGAGCGACCCAATTCAATCACTACCTGTGCTATCTACTTAGTGGCCTTTTGAGTGATCTCCTGTTCACTGGGTCCTTGCTAGCAATCGACTCGTGTCTCTACGTTTAACATTACATTTATCACCTGACCGATATAAGTTACTATGAGAGAGTCCTCGTCCCATTGGCACCTTCCAACAAGACGGTATACAAAGGGATACGTGGAGGGCCTGCCGGTACACGCTCAGCAGCTTCATCCGAACACCTAAATGCGCTAAAACACCCTACCGTCTATAGGTATATTACAACAAAATACATAATTTTAGTCTGCAAAAATGTTTTCTGTCCACAATTCATTCGAAACGACCACCGATGTCGAACATGCGCCCGGCGAATAAATACTTCGTGAAAACGGCTAGTAGTAGTCCTTTCAGTGCAATATTAGAACATTCCCTCGATTTCTATTGGGCGATGTTTGTTTGCGTCTGCCAGAAGCTAGCTTTGAAAGTATACTTAAAACCCTTGCCTAAGCGCACCCGTTTAGTTCAATGTCAACATTGTCCATCGGTGCCGTCTGTTGGTGCTGCACGCAGTGAAATCTAATGAAACTGTGCATGCCCTCGCCCTGACACCGGAAGCGAGGGCTATAGTAGTTGCATTGGATTCCACTGCGTTCAGCACCGACAGACAGAGACAAAGACAGAGGTTATGTCGATTAAGTGGACAGAACATTTGCACTATACTGTACAGCGGTATTGTGGCCTATTCTGACTCGCCGTCCCGTCACTCGGTCCAGTCTATTATGACGCATCATTTCATTGAAAAATCGAAATGGTACCTATATATATATGTCCATTAGCTTGTATATTTCGGAACATACCAAGTTTATTTTTTGTAAAGCTGGGTACTTGGATGGTAGGCATGTCAAATTATTTGTACGCATGCGCGATATTTTTTAATAAAGGTAACCCATTCTAGCGTTCTGCTACGATGGTATTCACTTACAGAGACAAGAGTAAATCAACCAAGTCCCTGGCCTGCCCGTAATTTTGTCACAGTTAAAACACAACCACATACTTTTAGACGCATTAGCGATTCACAAACTTAACAAACTAAGGCCGATCTGACTCTGGTGGCATTGATGAGCGAGAGCAGCGGAGCTGTCTCTGTAGTATACAGCGCTCGAACTGGACCGGTGCATGAAACGTTCAATTACAACCTCCGATTTCACGATCTGATAGGCCTGCAGCACTGCCACACAGACCACCAGGCTATTGTTACTCCGACGCGTACACAGCTGAATAGGCGGCAGACGGCTGTTTTGGCACATGCCAAGGCTACCAAATGGAAGCAAAAACCTGAGCAAAAACCTGCCATGAGGCACTGCGTCACGGCAGACGACTTGTTCCCATGGCAGAGGCAGAGGAACACGGAGGCTTATCTCACAGCTGTTCGGTCTATGCTACGTAACTCGTATGCGCTTCGGCGCTACACAAGGCTTCAAAGGACTGCTCAACTCGGCTGCATAGCATCAGCTGCTCTCTCATAGCTCAGCTCGCACGCATTGGCAGCGGTATTGGCGACAGCGGTATTGTCGACAACGATATCCCGCGCGGCGTAGGGGTCTCCATCCGAACGCGCGGCGTAGGGGGGTTAAATTTTACCCCTCCCTCGTATCTTCCGAACCAATAACCGCAGCGAGACGCGAAATGCGGCGATAGAAATCTCTCTATGAAACGAATCGAATGCATACCGACATTTTCCTAATTGTTGAGGTCAAATGCTCAGGTCAACGGTCAGGTCATATGGAAAATTCCAGTTAATGTTGAAGTTATATATGTTCATTACTTTTAATTAAAACAGGTTTTGGATAAAGACTATCAATGCCACAATAAAGCCTCTCAAAGGTATAATTCATCTCCTGCAGTTAAGTAAAAAGATGGATTTGCATGCAAAGCGTCAAGGTCAAGGATAGGTCACAAAAAGAGTCACACTGTCACGAAGAGGTCAACGAAAGTTCTATGTGACACATGTTATTGAGGGCGTTCATTTTACACTTATTTAAAAAATCGACTTCAGCAACCAGCCATTTTAACAACTGACCCCATGAAAGGTCAAAAGATCAGCGTTATATCTTGCAAAAAAATCATTTTGACGGGAAAAAATTCCGAAAAAAAATGCTTTTTTTATATTTTGGGGGATTCAAAAACTCATAATTTGGCGCAATCTGAAATTGCTATTTTGTACGAGAATCAAATTTCCTATTCCATATTTTTATTTTTGCCCTGTTTTGCAATTGCATTTTAAGCTATGTTTCTACGAGTGTCATCAACATTTGAATCGTTATTCAACCGAAAAATGGCAATGACATGACGTCATACAAAACGTCATATCTCCCAAAGTTCTATTATTTTTTTTTCGATGATTTTATTTTTAGAAAGACGTCAAATTTATGACTGGCATAAGGTACAAAGCTTTAACGTCGTTATCTGTTATAGTTTCAAGTAATTGCGGAAATCCGGAGGAGGGGGGGGGGGCAATACATTTACCCCCCCCCTACGCCCGCGCCGGAAGATATTCGCTTCACAGAACGCGTTTGTCCACAGCTGTATATGTCGATAACGCGTATTCGGCGGCCCAAAAAGCGGGGCTGTGCCGCGGCCGTCGATATTTGCAGCGCGCTTTTGGGCAGGGAAACTTCTAAGATCCAATGAGTCTGTGGGCGGCGCCCGTGACCCGCAAACATGACTGACCCTGTCTCCCTGGATCTCCCCCCCCCCCACACAGTAGGCAGGTCCGCTTATGGTGGCCGTGAACAGCCACGGCGCCTGACCCTGCCAGTACTGGACGACCCTGTCTCCCTGTTCTCCCCACAGTAGGCAGGCCGGCATATGGTGCGCCGGCGACAGCACGGCGCCGTGCACCCTGCAGTACTGGACTTGACCCTGTATCCCTGTCCCCCCCCCCCCACAGTAGGCAGGCCGGTATGGTGGCCAGGACAGCACGGCGCCGTGACCCGGCGGCCCACACTGCACTCCCGGCACGGCCAGACCACGGACCTCACAGGACGCCGGCTCTCGGACCGCTCAGGGTCACCTGCAGATGGCTGCTGCTCGCCGCCGTACTGGTGAGTAATCCAGCAGAACAGTTCTCACCACAGCATGTTTGTTACATGTGCAGCAGAATCGAACAAAAAAGTCTGACCGGCTCTCGCTGTCGTGCTTTGCTACATGTGCTACTCCTCAGCAGAGGGTAGAACTTGATCCTATCAGAAGTATCAAAGCTGCGGAAGTTTATTACGGCCTGTTTGCAATATTTTTTGGCGCCTGTCGCACTGTGCAAAATGCTCGCATATCATATATTAATTATCCAATATTCACTTAACTTATCAATGTGATTGTCTGGGCTAGTTTGTTTTCATAACTATCCCAGGGAACTTGAAATGAAAATTGAAAATGTAAATGAAAAATGTGACTTTGCTCATTAATGGTTTATCCTGTCGGCGATTATGCAAATAAATAAATAAAATAAATAAATAAGTTTACGGTATTGCAGCTGCTGTTCAACTTACATCTCTCTCTCTCTCTCTAAATCGTTCGCCGTTCCCCCTTCCCAGCTATAAGAAGGAATCTGTGTCTTAAATGTCTCCCAAAGGGTCAACACCTCGACGATTTAACGTATAAGAGGCTGACAGATCACTATCTTAACGGGTCAACGATACGGCATGCCATTTGATCTGAAAACATGTTCATGGGTCAACACTCAACAGGATACCCAGCAAACAATTTGACGTTGTCGCTACGTTGTGACAAGGTTGTAACACAAGAACACAACGTTGTGATAGTGTAATTTTGTAGACTCCCAGGAACGTTGTCATAACGTTCCTTTTTTTGTAACGCTCACAAAACGTTGAACAATGTTGCTACACCGACGTTAATTTGACAAGCATAGCTAAGATAGTGACTTACGGTCGATCATTAATCTTAGTAAGATGGTGAATATGCTCAATTTAGATAATTGTACCGCATTGCGAGTTGTTCTTCCCAAGTTACTATAACAAAGTTGCGACATCGTGACGATACAACGTTGCTGTAACGTTTAACAGCAACGTTTATACAACTTTTTCGTCACAACATTCACGACGTTGTCGCAACGTTGTTAAAACGTAAAATTACATCTTGATTTTTCACAACGTAGTTACAACGGTATCTGTTACCTGGTTAATGGGTAAATTTTAAACGTTAATGGGTTAACGTGTTAACGGATGAACAGGTCAAACATCCTTCAGCATGATGCTGTAGGGTTTCCTATGCAGCACTTCTGTATGCAGTACTGTGTTTCGACACTCGTGAGAAATGCCCGTTTGACCCACTCCATTAGCAAATCACCGGTCAATTTGGTACATGATTAGCACCATAGCCTGATAGCTCCACTATTGGATTGCAGCCCAGCGTCATTACCAATCTCATTTCAGCTGGATGTAGGGAGCTCCGCTCACCAGTCCACAGCCCGGCGCCGGATAATATGACACGGGGGGGGGATAAGGATACATATATCAGACACGAAGTAACATGCCGCTGAAATGGTGCTCCTTTATATTATGTACATCAATTCGGCACAGGGGCTGATCCAGGAAAACAATCGGGTTCGGCGTATTGGACATCAAAGGGCCCTCGAGCTAATAAGGGCCCCGAGCGTTTTTACAGGTATGAAAGGACCTCAAGTCGGTCTGAGAATGTATGTTCAGGTATGAGAAATCCCTTGACAAGCCTAAGAGAGCCCATGTCAGGACTGTAAGAGTACCATACTGAGCGTTGAAGGAGGCAAACAAAACGGATGAAAATGCACATTACAAGGATAGAGAATGCAGTATGACATTAACAGGTATAGCATGGACCATACCAACTTTTAGAAGCGGGAGCTAGCAAACCACCATTGCAACTTTGGTACCAGCGACACCATTTGGAATCAGCTAAACCAACTTCAAACATTTTTGTATAAACTCAAGATCTAGTCCTCTTAAATGTATTGCGCCGCGGAGCGACGCATTTTTTAGTCTTTTTCCTTGGACATGAATTATCGTCAATGCGTCACATTGCATAAGGTACGAAGCTCTAAAAATGTTATTGTGCGTTTAAAAGTGCGGTAAAAAGAGCTAAAGCAAACTCTTATGCCCAATCATATAGGAAAGTAGCAACATAAGTATAACACATAAATGCGCCGATAAACGCCACGACTTTTTAGCCCGCATATTATGTAACTTGTAGTTAAATTACGCCGCGGAGCGGCGATAAAATTTGTAGTTGTATACCTTGGAATACTGCATGCTTATTGTTGAAAGGCCCAGGGTCTCTTTATATCGTCTAGCGCCCCTCCGAACTTTTCAACGCCCTTCCGATGCGTTCAGGGACTCATCTGGGATTCACAAACAGACATGACGTGGAGTGGGTGATATAGGTTAAATATAAAGAAGTTTTACTTCACAATAAAAATATTAAAATCAGAGCTTTCGGGTGTTACCGAATTCCTCTTTATCGCTGACGAAGGGTGTTATAATATACTCGAAAGCTCTGATTTGAATATTGTATTGTGGAGTAAGTCTTCTTTGTATATAATCTTCACCTGATATCTCTTCGTGTTCTGGGCCTCTCGGTCTGACCAGAGATCCCTCTGACCTAAAAAAAAAAGTGTGTGAAGGGGCTCATTCGGCCTGTCCAGAAGTCCTTCCGTAATGGTCAGGGACTGCACTGGCTGCTTTGTTGCCCTGCCGATATGCTCAGGGGCCCCTCCGACCTTCTCAGGATTCCCTCCAATCTAGTTAGGAACTCATCCGGCATGTTCAATGGTCCTTCCGGCCAGCCCAGGAACCCTATCGGTCTAGCCAGCGGCCCCGCTGACTTTCCCAGGAGCCTCTCCGATCTGCCCAGCGACTATTCTGGTCGTACTGCGCTGGCTGCTTTGTTACCCTGCCGACATTCTCAAGGATCTCTCCGACCCGCCCTGGCTAGAAGCCAATTCAGCATGTTCAGGGGCCCTTCTTGCCCACCCAGGGCCCTTTCGGTCTGGTCAGGGACCTCTCCGATTTGCACAGAGAACCTCAGGCCTCTGGTTTTTCCTGGGGCTCTCCAACCTTCTACGGGGCCATTCCTACCTGGCAAGGGACTGCACTGGATGTTTTGTCACCTTGCCGACATACTCAGAGGGCCCTTCAACCTGCTCTAGGACTCCTCCGTGCTGGCTGGGGTGCCACTCAGCATGTTCAGGGGTCCTTCTGACCCACCCAGGGGCCTTTTCGGTCTAGTCAGGGGCCCTCTGACCTGCATAGGGGCCCTTTGAACTTCCCAGCGGCCCTCTGGTCTGTCCAGGGGCCCTCCAACCTGCTCAGGGGCCCTTAAGGCCTGGCAAGGGACTGTGCTGGCTGCTTTGTCGCCCTGCCGACATGCTCAAGGGCCTCTCCGACCTGCCCAGTTTCCCCTCTTTGCTGGCTAGGGGCCCATTTGATGTGATCAGGGGACCCTCTGACCCACTCAGGGGCCCTTTCGGTCTGGCCTGGGCCCCTCTGGCATGCACAGGGCTCTTTTGAACGTCCAAGGGGCCCCATGTTCTTCCCTGGTGGTCCTAAAGAGCCTCTGAAGTGCTCTCTAAAGACTACGCGTCGCTTGGTCTTCCGACACTTAAAGGGAACGTTTCCCCTGTCTGAAAGTTGACAAATATACGCCTGTCGTAATAAAAATTATGAATTAAGTGCTGCGGAAAGCGGTTAAGTTGTTTGTTTCTCGAAAACTTACCTAAATTTATACAAAATTTAGCTTTTTAGATTTGGGAAAATGACGTCATTATTGATATATAGAGAGCTATAGAGAATAAGCACAATCTTTATAGAAAATGATGACGCACTCGAATACATACAAGTCTTTTGTTTTCATAATAGAAGCAGACGATCCAGTCAAGGTTCGAAAAATACTATTAGTTTTTTCTCCCAGGACCAACTATCTTGAAAGTTTGTCTAGAAGCTGTCAGCCAATTAGTGGCTGCACTAGCATGGGTGCATTTTGCAAAATATAAATTAAATTACTTAAAAACAGTTCAGTTTTAAAGAAAATTACCTTAGTAATTTACGTATTTCAATAACTGTAAAAATAATGACTATATAAACCCAAAACTAATACAAAGATGAAACATTCCCTTTAAAGAACCCATGATAAGACGTGGCCAATGTGCCCCTCTCGATCCACCCCTGATTCAGCATCTTGCTGTATTAATGTTAAAATTATACACTGCTACTAAACCAAGTGCCTCTAATCTAGCAATAACTGTTCTTAAAAGGGTCATCTCAGTACCTACAGGCAATAACCCGACTCTTACACGGTTTAATTGCACAACAGCACAGCTCGAGGGTGGTGATAACCATAATGAGCTGTAATATTGCATACCCGAGTATGAAGTGTCACTCGGTTTCGCATTGTGTAAGTGCACCAGCACCTGAGTTATGGGAGCGAGCGGCCTGAAGCCACCGGCGCCGCCGCCGCTGCTCCAACACTACGTTCAGAGTACCTATTCAGTGTGTGCGATCCGGCAGGCCACTGCCGCTTCATTGCTCGTTTGTCCGCTATGATCCCTGAACAACCTCGAACTAGCTGCAATAAAACACGAGTGCACGTCTCAAGAGACTGCAATGTACCACAGGCACACATCTCAAGGACTCTACTAAAACACAGGCACGTATCACCAGAGACTGCAATGGAACACAGGCACACATCTTCAAGGGACTCCACTAGAACAGAAGGCACTGTACTATCAACCAGGAGACTGCAATGGAAACACAGGCCACACATCTCAGTACTCCACTAAAACACAAGCCACGTATCACCGAAACTGCAATGTACCACGGCACACATCTCAAAGACTCCACTAAAACAGAGACACGTACTTATCACCAGAGGACTGCAATGGAACACAGGCACACATCTCAAGGACTCCACTAAAACAGAGGCACGTACTTATCACCAGAGACTGCAATGGAGCACAGGCACACATCTCAAGGACTCCACTAAAACACAGCCGCGTATCAGGAGACTGCAATGAAACACAGGCACACATCTCAAGGACTCCACTAAAACACAGGCCACGTATCACCGGAGACTGCAATCACCAGAGACATCTCAACGACTCCACTAAAACACAGGCACGTATCACCGGAGACTGCAAGGCACACATCTCAAGGACTCCACTAAAATACACAGGCCACGTATCACCGGAGACTGCAATGGAACACAGGCACACATCTCAAGGACTCCACTAAAACACAGGCACGTATTACCGGAGACTGCAATGGAACGCAGGCACACATCTCAAGGACTCCACTAAAACAGAGGCGCATATCACCGGAGACTGCAATGGAAACATAGGCACACATCTCAAGGACTCCACTAAAACACAGGCACGTATCACCGGAAACTGCATTGTAACACAGGCACACATCTCAACGACTCCACTAAAACACAGGCACGTATCACCGGAGACTGCAATGGAAACACAGGCACACATCTCAAGGACTCCACTAAAACAAAGGCACGTATTACTGGAGACTGCAATGTACCACAGGCACACATCTCAATGACTCCACTAAAACACAGCCACGTATCACCGGAGACTGCAATGGAACACAGACACGTATCACCGGAGACTGCAACGTACCACAGGACACATCTCAAAAGGACTCCATTAAAACAGAGGTCCACATATCACCGGAGAACTGCAGTTGGCACAGGCACATATCACAGCGACGGCATTTGTAACACAGGCACGTATCCCGGGACTGCAAACGGAACACAGGCGCATATCACGGAAGACTGCCAATGAAACACAGGCACACATCACCAGAGACGACATTGTATACATATCCACCAGGCTCCAGGACTGCAACGGATGACGGAACAGGCACATATCTCCACGCTAAAAGACTGCCAATAAAACAGTCTCTCTTATTTTCGTATCTCGCTCTCTCTCTCCCTCCTTTTCTCTCTCTCTCTCTCTCTCTCTAACTCTCTCTCTCTCTCCTCTCGCTCTTCTCGCTCTCTCGCCCTCTCTCGCTCTCTCGCTCTCCGCTCTCTCGCTCTCTCCTCTCTTTTGCTCTCGTTGCTCTCTTGCTCTTCTTGCTCTCGCTCCCGTCATGTATGCATACCATTTGTCTCGTCTTGCTTATCCTCCCCTTACCCCGAGTCTCTGCACTCCTAATACCGCTGGCATCTAACCCAGTCCAGTCTGTGCTGTTCTATTTCAGCTGGCCATCGGTGTGGTGGCGGCCGGCTCTGCCTCTTCTCGGCCCTGTCTCAGCTCCTGGCCCCGCCTTCTGATCGGGGCTACTGGTGCTGGGTTCTCCGGAGAAAGCAGGCATGGGTGGAGCGGAGGCTCCGTCAGACGACCGGCAGACGTGCTGTATCAGCACCAGGCGGCCTCCGGCAACTGGAGTCAGTCACACCACCGCCCGGTGGGTGCCGACATCACCCCACTCCACCCCTCCTCAGCCCCCTCCCCCTCCTCAGCCCCCATCTCAGCCGTGTCCGCCGCAGGCCGACTGTGATCCGGAACTGCAGAGGTCAGGCGGGGCAAGGCCGGGACACTCAGACACTCACGAGCCGCGCCGGAGAGCGCGCCGATTGAGAGCAGGGGCGCCTTGTGTCCTTACACTTCTGCTTTCAAGGATTCAGTGAACAGATGGACTGCTTGCCCAGGAGGTGAACCTTCCGGTTTTGATTGTTTCCAAGAACGTGTTGTATGGTTACTTGGTAGGGCAAGATAAACGTACTTTTTGCTAGGCCTGATGGTGTGATGGTCTGGTAATGTGATGATCTTGTGATGTGATGATCTTGCGGTGTGATGGTCTGGTGATGTAAAGGTCTGGTGATGTGATGTTCTGGTGACGTGACGGTCTGGTGATGTGACGGTCTGCTGATGTGCTGGTCTGATGATGTGATGGTCTGGTGATGTGGTGGTCTGGTGGTGTGATTGTCTGGTGACATGACGGTCTGGTGATGGTGATGGTGATGTGATGTGATGTGATGGTTATGTGATGTTCTGTTGATGTGATGGTCTGCTGATGTGATGGTCTGGTGATATCATGGTCTAGTGATGTGATGTGATGGTTATGTGATGGTCTGCTGATGTGCTGGTCTGGTGATGGTGATGGTGATGTGATGTGATGTGATGGTTATGTGATGTTCTGGTGATGCAGATTCGGCTGGTGGGCGGCGCCGGCCCCTGGGAGGGTCAGCTGCAGGTGTTCCAGGCCGGCAGGTGGCGCCCTGTGAGGGCGAACAGGTGGACCCCGCAGGAGAGCCGCGTCGTCTGCCGCCAGCTTGGCTTCGTCAGGTCAGAACACACCACCGGTACTGGGCACAACTGGAAACTAGCCTCCTTAGATAAATAAATATTGCTAAAATGTTGTTTGATGATTAGTGATTACAACATAAACATTAATTTAATGACAACAGAAAACTAATAATTTAAGCGATCTATTTTACATTTATAGAGGCAAAAATGTCACCTTGAATGACCGAACCCTACGTGTCCACTAGCGGATCCAGTGGTGGGGACAAAGCGGTCATGCCTTCCATGTAACTGCATGAAATCGGCGCATAATTTACGCATTTCCTGATATATAATACAACTTAAGCAGCTTTACTAAGGAAAAAGTGTGTTTTAAATCAGCTGTAAATGCATAAACAAGCTAAATCCGATGACTTTTCAGACTGGTGTGAGACTTTTTTTAATTTGTTCCCTTAACCACCCTTGCCCCCCAAAAACACTGTTCTGGATCTGCCAACGTATGCGTCAGTGTTAATTAAGAACAGATGAAGATAAGCAGAAAAAGATCAGACCCAGATAGCGCAAAAACGAAGCAAAGAAGTGTCATTAAAGAGTTATGTAAAATAAGTTTGGCACTAAAAGCAGGATAATTTGTCGCCATCCACATTCCACAATACCATGGATGTAATAAATAACAAAATATTTAATGACAAACACACCATTGGAATGTCAAGGTTAACTAAATAACCTTGCAGCCTAGGTTCATAATTCGATCTGACGGTGTAAAGCTAAATTTCGAAAGGTTTATGACGCGATTTAATAAGTTATAACACAAGAAATAACAGCTATAATGTATTTATCGTGCGAATTATAAAGTAACAAATTACGGTAATGAGCCCTACGTGTCGCAAAGCTACATTCAGATCATTATGAACTAATTTCTGTGTTTTCTTTGTTCAGTTTTTACACGAAATCTCCTGGAACAACAAGCCACAAGTCTTCTGCGGGTAACACCACGGCGAAGCCCCTGCACCTCGACAAGTGTTCTGGTGACGAGGCCTCTGTTCTGGACTGCGCCCGGGCGGAAGTGACCCGTGACAGCGAGGTCGGGGTGCAATGTTACCAGCCCTCGGACCTGACGGGACGATGTGGACGCGGGGAGCTGCCCTTCGGAGATAACTGCTACCTGATCGGCCAGGAGCGCGTCACAAGACTCAAGGCGGAGATTCGCTGTCAGCAGGCCGGTTCCAAGCTGGTGGAGGTCACCTCACAGGTCAGTCAGCAGACCGGAACCAGGTTGGTGGAGGTCACCTCATAGGTCAGTCAGCAGACCGGCACCAGGCTGGTGGAGGTCACCTCACAGGTCAGTCAGCAGACCGGAACCAGGCTGGTGGAGGTCACCTCACAGGTCAGTAACACCGCAGAGAGAGACGACTGACTGACTAACACTGCTGACATTACCACCGACACCTGTCAATGCGTTCCCACCACATTTCCTGAGACACTTCTGTGATCCCCTGCAGCAATATTTTACTCAAAACAAAATGATCAGAACTATTATTGCTATCGACATTATTTCTCCTTTCTCACATGACATCCATCACATCGACAGCTGCCGATGGTGTGTTCACTGTGTTCTTTTCTCACTGCAGGTGAAAAATGATTTTTTGAGTGGTGTCTTAATTGCGAAAGGTCTGTCTGGCTTCCACACCGCTGGCCATGGTGAGGCTCTAAGCCTCAACACCAGAGTCTGGTCCTGGAAAAACTCCTCCAAGGAATTCCTGTTCAACAACTGGAACCCTGGTAAGTGTTTGAGAAGACCAGATTTTGTATCCTATATTTTCTTGTGTTTATTGTCGTGCCGCAACATTTTTTTTTTGTTTGTTTTTTTGCAAACGGGCAAGCAGCGCAGTGCGATTTTATTGTATGGTCATATTTGCTTCGGACACAAGTAGTCTGTTGTACTTGTACTGTACCTAGGATAGTGGACGAGTAGTATCAGTGACGTCACTGACGAAAGCTTGCTTGACGCAAACGCACTTTTAAAGCCTTGCCAATCTGCGCGAGTTCAGGCATTGCAGCTGTAACACCACCGGCGCTGTGTTCACTGTCCGGCACTGTCTGATGATGTTGCAGATTCCCCGAGCGGGAGCGGCCGGTCTGGAGGCAGGTCCTCGGACTCATCGTTCGACACGCGCTGCCTGACGCTGCGACCTTCCGAGCTGGAGGACGGCTCCCAGTACGCCTTCTGGGAAGCCGCGGAGTGCAGCACCCGACTGCAGTACGCCTGTCAGTCGTCCAAACCCTGGACCGGTGAGTGGGCAGGTCAGCCGCGCCTTCAAACTTGTGCGGTATACTGAAGCCATCCTAGCTTGTAGCGGAGGACAGTGACCCGTTTTAAATAGAATGTGAACACATGTTAAACGTTCTGGTTATAAAACGGATCACTGTCTCTGACCTAGTAGGGTCAGAGACAGTGATCCGTTCATATATCCGTTCATATGTTTACATATCGTTCAGTAATTATATCCTCGAAATCAACCATGTGACGTTGGTTGGTCTCACGAGATGGGCATGGTCGAGTGACCTGTTCGTGGTATCAGCCGGTAGAAAGTGGCCACTGCCCTCAGTGGCGCTATCGGCAGCTGAAGTTGCTGATTTCGCCGCCAGAGTGCGTCTCGGATAACGGCGCTACGTACGCGGGGAACGCCAGCACGGCCGAGTCGGANGTACATTAGTAATAAGAAATACAAAACTAAAACACCAAGTTATAATGAGGCAATATAAAAACATACATACCATGCGGATGGAAACGTTGACGGTGTCAGACAACAAAAACGATTTGGTTCATCTGAGCTGAGTTTATAATGTAAACAATAGCTCCACAAGTACCGCATACGGCCTTGGGTACCGCCCACATATCGCTCCCTGCCCTGCCCAAAGCCAATGCCACGAACCGTCCGAATTCGCGCGACGTGACGTTGAAAAGTCTGCTGTGTTGAAGGGTAATGTCACTTAACTTTTACGCCCAAGTCGAGCCTCACATATCTTGCTTTCTTGCTGGTTATTAGCTTTATTTTATTTAAAGAGGCTAAGATTGTTGGATAATATTAAATTAAAACTACTACGCTTTTTATTTTTTAAGGTTGACTGGAAGGAATGATGATGTTCGAGTTTGCAAATTCAAAATAAAATTTTAGCCCCGCAAAGAAGTGATTCAAAAATAGTAGCGTAGGGCGATTCCATTGTTACGAAGATTGCCAATCATTGGATGGTGCTAAAGTCTTTTTTGATCTAACGGGGACAGTTTCGGGAACCAGACTTTGCAGGTGAAATCGGACACGCTTAATTAACGAATACACACCAAAACCCTATATCGCCCGCAAGGTGGCACAATCCCTTTAAATCTATCATATTCACTGCTTTCCTCGCGAGGCTAAAGTTGAGGTCACTAAAAAAATGAACGAATCTCTCTGGCGTTTCCAATGTTCCCGATTGCTAGCGGCAGTGGCGTCGCCAGGATTTTTAGGTGGGGGAGTTGGGTTGGCGGCAGCAGGACTTTTATCAAGGGGTGGGGCAGGTCAGTGTTATAATCATATTTCGTTACTTAGCCATATGTTTGTTTTACGGGCGGGGGGGGGTCGTCGAGAATCGAATTTGATCTAGTGTTAAATTTGCTATTGATCATGGGGTGGAGGGCCATGGGCCTTTCCTGCCCTTGGCGTACCCAACCAACAATTAACTTGGGCGCTGATCGGGCACAATGGTTTAATCCCATTGTGCCCGATCAGTGCCCAAGTTAATTGCTGGCAGGGTAACTAGACACCCTCCTGCCCACTGGCGGATCTAGAGGGGGATCAGGAGCAAATGCCCCCCCCAAACTGCCTGCAATCGGCGCAAGTTTACACATTTCCTGATGTAGGAAAACTGCGCAACTTTAATTAAAGAGTTTATTCCCCGGACCCCAATCAAACCCAATTGCAAAGGCGTGGCGGAGCCCCTGGCTAAGTGCACTGGCGGATCCAGAAAGTGTGATTTTGACAGTTGGGGGGGGCCAAATCCCAAAAATTATCGCATAATTCTGAAAAACTCATCGGATTTTGCTTGCTTATGTATCAATAACTGATTTAAACAAACTTTCTCTAGTAAAAGTTGCTTAGTTTTACGACAAACTCAGAAATGTGTCAAATTTGCGCCGATTTTGGGTGGTTTGGGGGGGGGCCATGGCCCCTTTGGCCCCCTTGGATCCGCCCTTGGCTAAGTGCATAAGTTATATGGAAGCGTTGACGTTGAAAAACGACACAGCCGACAAAACCCCCGAACTACACAGCATAGCTTTATTAATAGCTCAGACACTGGTCCAAGAGCCAAAACTAACGACAGACTCCTCAAAACAACCGATCACCTCTATTGTTCGCGCGACATGACAGGCTCCTCTACAGTAGCAGCAGCGGCTCCTCGGGCGATGCCTGCTGACTCACCATCGTTGTGTGCTGGTGACCCCTTCAAGACGAGGATGGTGCCAGTATTACCAATCAAGATGTTTTACATCAGATCTGAATGTTTTGTCGTCCATTTTCTAGAGGTAAATCTAGAGGTTTTAAGTAAATTCTCCGAGGATACTAGAGGTTTTCAGCAAAAAATGAGGTTCTAGATTCTATAAGTTTTCGGGGATACCAATAGGTTTTTGGTGAGCTCTGTCTTGCAACGGTGGATGGTACCTGAACGAAACGCGGGTCCTTATTCCGCCACCCTTCAAAACCACTGTCACAGGACAACTAGGATTGACCAGCCTGAGCGCGTCGGTATCGCGGGCCTCAATACACAAACACGATCATACAAAGCCGGCGGACTGAACCGACCGACCGCACTGCATCTCTCGGTCTCAACACGAACCACCAGCCGGCCCACTCGGCTCAGCACAACCAGACTAGCGCGTGGACACAGCATGCCACCACCGCGTGCAGGTGACGAGATCCGTGGACGAGACGCACCAAAGAGCACCGATGAACCGCGGGTGAAACAACAAGTCCGAACAGCGAAGCGGCGAGATGACGAGATTCACACCCGGTTGTCACTGGCTGGTGGGAGTCGGCCGTGCAGCGTCCAACGACCAGTCTCCAGCGTCCTCTGTCGACACACGAGGCTGCCTTCGGCGACCCGGCACTGACGCCCTTGCCACACCCGGCACCTGGCACGGGCGTCTGAGTGTGTGTGTGTGTGTGTGTGGGGGGGGGGGCACTGACCTCACTGTCAGGTGAGGGGTCCACTGGCTGTAGACAGTGGTCCACACACCCACTACCGGTTGATGGTGCCAGGTGCACTGCCGCTGCCCACAGTGGTTCGCGCACAACACACACTATACTGCACTGTTCGCTTCCAGCTCCGAGAGCTCACCGGCCATGTCTTCATATTACACTGGTCAGCGTGTCTTCATCTCGCACATCTCACTTTCCACGCCTCACAGCTCAACGTCAGCTTCACAGCTCACCGTCAGCTTCACAGCTCACCGTCAGCTTCACAGCTCACCGTCAGCTTCACAGCTCACCCGTTCAGCTCCACAGACTCACACGTCAGCTTCACAGCTCACCAGTCCCAGTCTTCACAGAGCTCACTTCGTCAGCTTCACAGCTCACCGTTTAGGCTTCCACAGCTCACCATCAGCTCACTTAGTTCTCACTCGCAGCTTCCACATGGCTCACCGTCAGTTCACCAGACCGTCACCGTTCAAGCCCTCACAGACTCACCGTCGCCTCACAGCTCACTCTTCGTTCAGCTTCACAGACTTTCAACCGTCAGCCTCTACAGCTCACCGTCAGCCTCACAAGTCGGTCACCGTCAGTTCACAAGCTCAACCATCAGTTTCACAGCTCACGTCAGCCTCACAAGCTCCACCTGTCAGCCTTCACAGCTCACGCGTCAGAACCTCACAGGCTTCACCGTCAGCTTCAAACAGCCATCACCTGTCAGCTCACAGCTCACCGTCTAGCCTCCACAGCTCACCGTCAGCCTTCACAGCTCACCGTCAGTTCACAGCTCACCATCAGCTTCCACAGCTCACCGTTCATGCCTCACAAGTTCTCACCGTCATGCCTCACAGCTCACCGTCAGCCTCACAGCTTCACCGTCAGCTCACAGCTCATCGTCATGGCTTCACAGTCTCACCGTCTAGCCTCACAGCTCAACCGTCAGCCTCACAGCTCACCGTCAGCTCACAGCTCACCATCAGCTTCACAGCTCACCGTCAGCCTCACAGCTCAACGTCAGCCTCACAGCTCTCACCATCAGCCTCACAGCCTCACCGTCAGCTTCACAGCTCACCGTTCAGCCTTCACAAGCTCACCTTCAGCCTCACAGGCTCACCGTCAGCCTCACAGCCTCACCGTCAGCTTCACAGCTCACCATCAGCGCCTCACAGCTCACCGTTAGCTGCACAGCTCACCATCAGCCTCACAGCTACCGTCAGCCTTCAACACTCCCGTCAGCTCCCCCCCCCCCCCCTCATCAGCTTCACCGTCAGCCTCACAGCCTCACCGTCAGCCTCACAGCTCACCGTCAGCCTCACCAGCTCACCGTCAGCCTCCACAGCTCACCGTCAGCCTCACAGCTCACCGTCAGCTTCACAGCTCAACGTCAGCTTCACAGCTCACCGTCAGCCTCACAGCTCACCGTCAGCCTCACAGCTCACCGTCAGCCTCACAGCTCAACGTCAGCCTCACAGCTCACCGTCAGCCTCACAGCTCACCATCAGCCTCACAGCTCACCGTCAGCTTCACAGCTCGCTGTCGACGAAAGCTGTCGCAGCAGCAGCCGCGGCTCCCATTCAGTGTCATTCGGTGCACGGACGTCCGAGCCTCCGTACACGGAACAGAGGACTGGCGCAAGACTCGTTAAAACTGCCCCCTTTGGTCGCTGTCTTCATTTAATCATAGCTCCTTCAGAGGATTCTGGAAAATAATAGCGATTCAGACTACATTCCAGACGACGGCGACTCGAAAGAAAAATACATAAAAACGACACGAACCCATCAGAAAGCCCCCATGTGACTGTGAGTGAGAACATATCTGAGAACAATGGTGATAACGCCGCCTCACAATCACACAAAACAAGCACACAACCCCCTTCCGTCATCGACTGTCCCCACGCCTCCACTCACACCAAATGGCCGTCTTCGTCCATGTCGATGTCCTCATATCCATAGTCGTAGTACGCGTACGCTGGATCATTGAAATCGTCGAAGTCGCCGTTGTCGACGCCGTAGAAGTCTCCGTCGAAGGCGTACAAGTAGTCGTTGAACTCGTCATCCAAGTCTTCGTCATCGTCATCAGCCCCGAACAGCATGTCCTCTATCATGCCGCGCATGTGCAGCGGCACGGTATTGACGTCCTGTAGGCACAGCGGCCCGTGCGGCGGCGGCGGCAGCTCCTGCAGAGGCGTGCCTGCGTGGCACAGGACGGGTCAGGTCAGGCCAGGTCAGCTGCAGTGGCAGGTCAGGCCAGGTCAGCAGTGGCAGGTCAGCACTCAGCACTGACACGAGAGAAGCAGCCAATCAAGACGAATCATAGTATGCTGCGGGGCCAACTCGAAAACTGATTGAATACAAAAACTAAATCTTGTTCACCAGAGTTTTCAATAACTTTTATGATTGCTTAAATATCCGCCTACTAAACGCTAACTAAAAATGTGACAAGCGTCTCTCCTGGTCTAAAAAAACAATGTTTCACAGAGTTCCAATACATGCTTTACTCATGAAAACAATATATTCTAACCACAATAAGACTCCGTCACACGGACTCCACACATTGCCCAGCTTCAACTGAACTCTACTGTACATACATCGGCACCAATGCTGACCAGCGGGAGGGTGCAGCTCTCAGACCCTGTCATGGGACTCACCTCCGACATAGAGCGTGACGTCTCTGGACTTGGGCAGCTGGCGGAACAGGTGGTCCACCAGATCGGTCGTCAGGTTCTCCACACAACTGAGGTCCAGCAGCGTGAGCGACGGGCAGCTGACCACCAGGCTGGGTAGAGAGCAGACGGGTCACATAGACGGGTCATAGACAGGTCACAGACGGGTCGCGGACGGGTCGCGGACGGGTCGCGGACGGGTCGCGGACGGGTCGCGGACGGGTCGCGGACGGTCTCGCGTACGGGGGTCGCGGACGGGGTCGCGGACGGGGTCGCGGACGGGTCGCGGACGGGTCGCGGACGGGTCGCGGACGGGTCGCGGACGGGTCGCGGACGGGTCGCGGATGGGTCACAGATGGGTCAGACCTGCAGGCCAAGGAGAATGATGATGATTGGGGCTTAAGGGCGCCGCAACAAAATAGTTATATGGCGCCCATGCCAAGGAGAAACCCTCCGTCTATCACAGATGGGGCCCAGAAAAGTGAGCAAAGCACAGGAGCTGAGACGAACATTTTTTATCAGCATCTCCACATCATTATCGACTGTGGCCAAATGACCCAAGTAACACCCTCCCCTGTGACTGACTGACCGAGTAACACCCCCGCCTGTGACTGACTGACCGAGTAACACCCTCGCCTTGACTGACGACCGAAAAACACCCCGCCCTGTATGACTGACCGAAGTAACACCCTCGCCTTGACTGACTGACCGAGTAACACCCTCTCCTGTGACTGACTGACCGAGTAACACCATCCCCTGTGACTGACTGACCGAGAAACACCCTCCCCTGTGACTGACTGACCGAGTAACACCCCCGCCTGTGACTGACTGACCGAGTAACACCATCGCCTGTGACTGACTGACTGAGTAACACCCTCGCCTGTGACTGACTGACCGAGTAACACCCTCCCCTGTGACTGACTGACCGAGTAACACCCTCCCCTGTGACTGACTGACCGAGTAAACACCCTCGCCTGTGATGCGACTGAACTGAGTAACACCCTCGCCTGTGACTGACTGGCCGAGTAACACCATCGCCTGTGACTGACTGACCGAGTAACACCCTCCCCTGTGACTGACTGACCGAGTAACACCCTCGCCTGTGACTGACTGGCCGAGTAACACCCCCGCCTGTGACTGACCGAGTAACACCCTCGTTGGTGAAGGAGGCTGGTCCGGCAAAGCCCTCGGCGAGGTGGAGCTGCTTCAGCTCCAGTCCGTGCAGCTTGTCCAGCAGCGCGTCGTTGACACAGCACAAGTAGCTCAGGTCGAGCGAGAGCAGGTGCTTACAGCGCCGCACATGGTACAGTCCCTCCTCGGTCACAGACGGACAGCCTGTAACAGCCACCGTACACATAACATGTCATGGTACAGTCCCTCCTCGGTCACAGACAGACAGCCGGTAACAGCCACCGTACACACCAGTAAAGCGCCGTAGTTGGCGATGAACGAGCGAGCGCGAAGGAAATGTATGGTGAATTTGAACTCAATCGGGCAAGTAGTTTCTGAGATACAAAAGGGGTGCGCACGTGCAGAGACACCCACCCCTGACTTGTGGAAAGGCAGCGGCTGAGAGGTCACAAACCACGCATCAAATTCGAACACAATCGGTTCAGCCGTTCCTGAGATATAGAATAGGGGTGTGCACATGCGCACGCAGAGGCACCAGATCATTGACTTTTGGGAAAGCGGCGGCTGAGGGGTCCCTAACCACACACCAAATTTGAACACAATCAGCCCAGCCGTTGCGGAAATTTTGCGACAAAACACCTTTCAACACCCCCTCACGCGGCACGCGCCACGCGCAGTGGTAGTCACCCACATGAGTCGGCACTGGTAAAAACAGAATTGATTGGATGGGGCTGCTCAGCAAAGAAGACCGCTTGTAATTCGGACGTGCGGTTGCAGAGATATGAGCTTCTCAAAAGCGTCGCCACGGGTCGGGTTGGGTTGGATTGGGCCGCTCATAATCATATTTTTTTCCCATATACCACGTAAAGACGAGCGAGCGCGAAGCGCTCGCTCGTAACTCGTAATAACATGTCACGGTACAGCTCCTCCTCGGTCACAGGTCACAGACAGCCTGTAACAGCCACCGTACACATAGTACCATGTCTATCCCCTTTCACTCACCCTGTGTGTTGAGTGTATGTTTATCTGTCCCGTCTGACCTACCCTGAATGTTGAGCGTGTGCAGCCCGGGCAGCAGCTCGGGCAGCTGCCGCAGCGTCGTATCGGTCACTCCGGGCGCTGAGCCCACGTCCAGATGCCGGAGTCCGGGCAGGCCCGCGGGCGGCAGGTAGCGCTCTGTCGGCTCGAGCAGCCGGCGCGCCGACAGCCGCTCCAGCTGCGGGCAGCCGGCCAGCGCCGCCGCCAGGTCGCCGGCGCGCAGCTCCGGCACCCCGGACACGTCCAGCTGGCGCAGCTGCGGGCAGCGCGTGCCCACGTGGCGCAGCGAGTCGGAGCGCAGACCGGCGCAGCCCGTCACCGACAGCCGCTGCAGCGAGCCGGGCAGCAGCGAGAAGCAGCGGCCCGTCACGCGGTCGCTCGAGTTGAGATCGAGTGTGCGCAGCGCCGGCAGGTGGCGCAGCAGCACCCACACGCTGGCCTCGCTGAAGTGGTAGTGGCTGGGCAGCCTGACCTCCTCCAGACCCGGACAGGCGATGCACAGCCTCTTCAGTGAGTCCTCGTTGATGCAGAAACCGTCCAGGTCGATTTCCACCAGGTGTTTGCAGTGAGTGGCTGGACGGAAGGTACGTGACGATGAGTACAGTGTTCAGAGTGGGCGGTGTAGCGGCAGTCATCTGAGCTAGTGGAAGGTCAGATGTCGATGGTGTTATGGATTGGTCTATAGGCCGGGACAGCGACTCAAACCGGTCATACGGCTGTCATAATTCGACGACATCACCAGAGGACAGCTAATTGGCACAATAAGCTACAAGCATGCATATTCTAACACAATGAAGTACACATTTGTTATGATAAATCCGTGTTTCCAAGGGACAGAGGCCAGCCGCAGCGCCGGGGCGTATCATCTACACACCAGCCGCCCCTCACTCATCCCTTTGATTGCCCCTCTACCCTGTCCCTATCTACACACCAGCCGCCCCTCACTTCATCCCTTAGATCACTCCTCTTCCCGGTCCCTACTCGGTCCCCCCCCCCTGTCTGCCATTCCTCTGAACATCCCCAATCACGATCTCCACGACCCCGCATACCACCCCATGAACTTCCGCAGCCACTCACCAACAATATCCAGCGCCTTGTAGGAGCAGGTCCTGACATTTCCGCCGGTGCGCAGCACTCGCAGAGAAGGCATCAGTCGCAGCAGGTGCCGCAGCGTCCCATCGTTGAGCCGACCGAAGCCGCCGGGCGTCACCAGGACCGACCTCAGGTCCAGCTGCGGCCGGCGATGCAGCAGGTCCCGGGCGGCGTCCCGCCACCGGCACGATACACGCTGGACGGTCAGCAGCTGCTCCAGCGACAGGTGCGACAGCACCAGCTGCAGCAGCTCGGCCGGCAGACGGTCGGCGTGGCAGGGCCCGGTGGGCACGAACACCCGGCGCGCGGCGGCACGGCCGGCCCGGCTGCGCGAGGAGGCCGTGCGGGGCTCGCGAGGCTCCGCCGGGGACACGCGTATCTGCCGGCTCTGCATGTACAGTGCCCGCGAGCCGTCGGCCGCCAGCGCGCTGCAACGGGCGGTCGGCGGTCAGCGGTCGGCGGCGAGGGGAGGGCGAGACATGCGGTGTAGCAGACGGGGCTAGAGACCATCGGGCGGACAACGCGCACACAAGGTACTACACACACGCCAGCATGCTGATGGTCCACGCGAATAGTGTTGGTATCAGGCATCCCTGTACGTTGGATTGCGACAATGGCGGCGAATTTAAATACTAGTAACTCATGCGGTGACATGCCTCGATAGCCATGCAATGCAATGGGCTCCCCTTACTGCACCCCGCACGGAGATATAATAGAAATCTGCGTACTTTTGGGCACCAGCATCGTCCCTGAAGGTGACAAATCCAAAGCCTCTGGATTTTCCACTGTGGGGAGCTTTCACTATATGCACGTTCGCTACTTTGCCAAACTGCTCAAACAGGTCCCAGAGTCTTGACTTGGATGCCTGTAAGCAACATGGACGTTAGTGCTGAGAATAAAACATGGAACCATACCTTAACTGAATCCACGGACTATTCCTGCAACGAAATAACCTTCAGAATGACGCATAGGAGACTAAAATCTACTAAGATTAATTAATGGTATAAACAGGATCAACAAATACAAACACACATAACAAATATTAACGAACAGTCGAGCAATCAACAGCACAACTATCTCGGAGAATAATATACAAATAATTTTCAGCAAATGCAGCCAACGTATACCAGAATTTCCCCTGAAACGACGAACAATACCCTACTCAGCAATGCCAAATCACCCATCTCCAAATTCCACCGTTCACAAACGCTTTTCTCGGCACCAAACACATCTCCCACAACCACACCAAATACGTACGGTGAAGGGCAAGTTGCCGGCAAACACTCGTTTCCTGAGGTCGGGGTCGGCAGACTGGGCGGCGTCGCTCGCTGTCGCCTCCAGCTCCGCCTCCGCTCCTCCTGACGCTCCTGCCTGATCCACCTGCTCCGCTGACGCGGCCTCAGCCCCGTCCTCCTTCTCCTCACTGGCTCCGGCACCCTCCTCTGCCTCACTGGCCGCGGCCGGCTTGTCCTTCACTTCAGCACTGTCGTCCGCAGACGCGCCCTCTGGCGAACTATCACTGGCGGCGGGGGCGGCGGGGGCGGCGGGGGCGGGGGCGGCGGCGGAGACACTGGGCGGCGAGCGGCGTCGAAAGCGAAGCGGAGAGCCGATAGTGAAGCGTCTCGCACCGTCCTGGGAGAGCGAGCGGGCGCAGGTCAGCGCAGTCACGGCAAGGACAGGTCACCGGCCACCCAAGGCAGCCTGCGCAAACGGCGAGCCGGGGACAGACAGACGGACAACATACGCGAACCAGAGGCCAAACGTGGTCAGTAATAACTAACTGATGAGAATCAACACAGCTCAGCACCTAAAAAACAAACGCTACACAGACTCAGCTAAGAACTCACGTCACTCACTGTTGTTGATAAATGGAAAATGAATGCAACTGGAACAAATACTGCACACGTCCCCGCACAGCGCCTGAGCAAAGAGCTCCGTTTGCCTATGATCTATTTAAACAAGCCTCACAAGCATGGGGACACAGCTGGGCACTTGCCTTGGGCAGTAAACGTCACATGTCTAGTTAAATCATAGTGCTGTTTCGCATAGGATTCAAAAATCTTTCGGTTACAAAGTAGCAGCCCAAGGTCATGCCATACTGCCTCCTCGCTCCAGAACAGCACCTTACTGTCATACCGCACCGTCTCCCCATTCAAGAACAGCAGCTTACTGTCATACCGTACCGTCTCCCCATTCAAGAACAGCAGCTTACTGTCATACCGTACCGTCTCCCCGTTCCAGAACAGCAGCTTACTGCCCTACCGTACCGTCTTACCTGGTCAATGTCTCCCAATCCACCGAGGTCGGCCACCGCGCCGCCAACGAGGTTGGCCAGACCACCGCCGATCTCAATACTGGCCGCTTCGGTGCGGCTCATCACCGGGAGGCTGAGCTTGCGGCTCTGACCTGCCCGACAGCACACAGGCGCACTCAGGGGCGGTGGTGTACAACACAGGCGGACACAGGCTGAAACTGCGACTTTGACCTGCAGTGACAGCGAACGGGCAGACTCGGGTAGAGGACACATGCGGACTCGGGCAGCAAGATTGTAATGGTGAGCTCGATCAGCGAAACACTGCTATCTGAGTTTGAATTCAATATTAAACGCGGAACATTTCCTTGAAAACGCAGAACTATCGACTCGCATATTTTGTAAACGGTCTAGAGGTGTTGGTCGCAAAACATAGCTGAATGTGTTAGGAAACATTAGAAAAGGAGCATCTGGTTATGACCAACGAACCAGCAGTTACATTGTAGCTGTTTGAAAGCCTCATCCAAGAGAGTATGCAAGATAAAAATACGTAGATACCATGAGCCGTGGTCACCAAGATCACCACCACCACCATCACTATCACCACGACCACCACCACCATTAGATATCAAACGGACCAAGTTATTAAGTTGCCTTGCAAACGAACATGACAAGCTAAAATGTGTTATGAAATTGACACGTTCAGTCCCACTGTTGATTGCTTAACGTTGGTTGCCTAGCGACCAGCCAAAATATGCTGCGTCCTCCTTCAGAGAAGGTCTCCAATCCAGAACATGCGGACCTGAGTACGTAGGAAATTCCATCGCTCAGTTATGCAATGCCAGAATTGATACACCCTCATGCGGAAACACATTCATAAATCACTGCAACTATGTATGTACGCCACGAAACCAAAGCACCGGCCAACCCGTATCATCCATGCAATTATTATACTTAAAAATGCACCAAGCCATTTGTCATCCTTCTCAAAAAAATGTAACGACAAAAACAAAGGCTCTACGTTTTTAATCATCCAAAAAAATACTTGGACAGCCGACGAGGCGGTGTGTGGCGGCGGCCGCAGGGGCGATGGGCGTGCTGGGGGCGGGGGCCATGCTGGGGGCGGGGCTGCGGTGGAGGCGCACGGAAGAGACGTTGCAGGAGGGTGCGGGTGCGAGGCGGCGGCGGGGCGGTCCCGGCAGGCAGTGGCGGGGGCGGTGGCGGTGCTGGGTACCATTCCGGAGGCGGCGGCAGGATGCCGTGCTGGGGACGGGAGCGGTGACAGCCGGCGGGGGCAGTAGTCTCACTCACCACGCAGACGGCGCTGCAGGGCGGCCCGACCGCAGATGACACCGTCGCTGGCGTCGCACTGGAGCGCGTTCAGACCGAGCTGGGACGAGCCCAGGTGCAGCTGCGAGAGGCGCGTCGACGAGCCGAGAGCGATCCGCTGACGGTTAGGCCGCCGCGGCAGCGCCAACATGACCCGCGGGCCGCGATCGCGCCGCTCCGGGCTCCCTCAACTGCTCAGAGGCTCCCTCTGCTGCTCCAGGGCTCTCTCCGCCACGCCGGGCTCCGAGGCACCCTCAACTGCTCAGAGACTCACCCTGCTTCTCCAGAACTCCCTCCGCCGCTCCGAGGCACCGGGTTCAGAAGTTCCGGGACTTCCCGCGCTGCTCCGAGACTCAAAGGCTCCCTCTGCAGCTCCGTCGGCCGCCCGCCTCAACAGACTGCGAAATGATAGCAACAGAGAGGCATCACAACGGGCGCTAGGTGGCGGCATAGGAACCAAGGGCGGCGCATCACAATTTCCAGTGGGGAAAGTTCATGTGGTTTGTGGGGGGGGGGGCTCTGGCCGAGGGAGCGGGACAGGACTGAGTGGCGAAAGTGCGCGCTTGGTTCACATTTGCTTTGTATTTTATGATATGTTGAATGACGCTCTAGTTCTTTGTGCTGCTTTTGTACATTGTATTGCCGCGAGGTCACCAGTTATTTTTATGGGGATATTTTTACGAGTCATCTTCAGTTATACCGTACGGCAGTGGCAGGGGTGGCAAAAGCCGCCTTATGTTCAGCAGTCAGTGGCGGATCTAGGTTTCGAATGAGGGGATAACAATATCGCTCTGCAAAAGTAGTCTGAGAGGTGTATTTATAGTTCTGTCCCAGGAGGGGGGGGGGGGGGCAAGCCCTCAGCAAGGGCGCCGTCAGCGTGAAAGGTTTGTTTGAACGGGGGAGAGGAGGCGTCAGCGAAAAGTTGGTGTGTGTGTGGGGGGGGACAATGGAGTATAATGCCAGGTCACCAAAATATTGAAAATTTATATTGTTCCGGGAAACAGTATGATTTTCTGGAATCATGCTGATAACTTTAAATGTTTTATCTGAGGCCTACAACATGCTTAAAACATTAATTTAAGTGCGGCTGGCGAAACTGCCATCTTGCGTTTAACCGCACTACGCTTCAGGCGGTGTGACGTCACAGGCTACCACTTTTAAGATCACTCGTCATGGCTTTCAATAGAGAATGCTATTTTCTCATATAGATTCTAAAAATACAGTCAAATGCTCTTTCTTGCTTTTCATTTTTTNATGAGGATTTTGAGTCCTCTTTGCTGCCTTGAACAGTCTGTCACGCTTTCTAATATGTCTCTTGAGCTCAGTTGTTACCCACGGTTTGTCAGCATGTTTAATTGTGACAGTCTTAGTAGGGATGGCTACCCTGGCTGCATTCAAAATAGCTTCTGTAAACTCGAGTGTTGCATTATCAATGTCTAGACTGATGATAGGGTCCCAATCAACTGCTTGTATACTTTGTACCAGTTTGTCTATGTCCATCTTGTTGAAGTCCCAAAGATCTTTGGTGTATGTGGCAAGTGATGGTTTTGAAACATCCAGAGTTGCAAATACTGGATAATGATCAATACTCGAGAATGGGGGCAATATTCCACTGTCTCTGACAACTGTACTATTGGAAGTTATCACCAAATCAAGAAGATTTGCAGTGTCATCAGTGACTCTGGTTGGCTGATCTATCAGTTGCGCTAAGCTCAAACTGTCAACTGAGTCCTTCAACTTCAAGTCAATAGGACTGATGTTTCGCTCCCCATGGTCTGGATGAAGAAAAATATTACCACAGTTAAAGTCACCCATTATCAATATGGCTGTTGGGTTTAACACCAGTGCTTGAGCCACATTCTCATTAAGACTTTCAAAGAATAATGCTTGCTGGTCAACTGAAATGTTTGGTGGCAAGTATGTGCTGCAGATTACTAACAAAAGATGCTTTATTTGTATGAGGCACCAAATCCATTCAAATTGATCTGACTCAGCAAGCTGCAGTTTTCTCACAGGTAGCGCTGCACTTACATATATAGCCACACCACCCCCGTGTCTGTTCCTGTGGTTGGTCAGTGGGTCGTGGAATTTGTCAAGTTTGTAAAGACTAGGGTGTACCTGAGTGTCCAGTTTAGTTTCTGTCAATAAGAGTATGTCAATGTCATTGTGGTCTGTGAATTGTGACAATTCATCAAGTCTGCCAGGTGCGGTGATGCTGTTTATGTTCACATGACAAACATTTAACAACTTAGGATGGACGGGGCCTGGGTTAGGTTCCACTCCAGCAATTATTAGCAATATTCTCAAGTCCGGATCTAGGGCAAAGTCCTTTGGAAGTTTTAACTTTGCAGCAGTAGGGCCAGCATGTGTCCTCTTAAAAATGCTACAATTTTGCCAAATTTCTACTACAGTTTGTATGCAGAAACCTTGTGTGATGTTGAATGTGAAAAAATGAGAATGACCCCTTCAGAAAAAAAGAGAAACGTCTCCCAATGTGCAGCAAGACCTACTTGGGTCACCACTTGACCTTGACCTGAGGTCAAATTTAGCAGTTGATCTAACCTGGCCAACAAGAATATGATTCGAAGTTTCTTGACGTGACAAACACGATGGCGTCCAGGGGCGGATCCAGGGGGATGGGTGGCCGGCCTGGCCATGGCCCTTCTCAAAACGTCTGAAATCGGATCAAAATTGACACATCTGATTTAAAAGAAAATCTAAGCAGCTTTTACTAAGACAAAATCAGCTACCAATGCATAGGCAGGTGGAATCCGATTATTTTTCAGAATTATTTGAGACTTTTGCACATAGCGATAGCTAAAAAAAACAAAAACAAAAAAAAAAACGCTGGCCCCTCCCAAACTGCTGTTCTAGATCAAACCCTGCCTTAGATATGAAAAACTATACGGATTTCGGACAATTTATTTAGTTAGGCCCTTTTTAACATTTTTGCAACTTTTGATTAGCTATAAATTGGACGAGGACACTCATTTTGGGGTGGCATTTGCTTCTGAGGACGTCTATTGTCTGGCTTAGACAGAGTCTGTTCTGTCAACTTCTGCTTCATGGTGACGGCATTTGCTATTGGGCTGTGGTAAGGGCGTCGTCACCTTCTGAATGTTGGGGACGAAGGCACTTTGAAGACAATTCTTTCGTAGGTGTAATGTCAACTCGCGAGTTATTGGGGGGGGGGGCAATTTAAAGCTCCCTCCGGTTCTTTTACAGTATCTCCTAAACCAACAAAGATATTGTCTCCAAACTTTCAGTGCTTTGTCTCACATCAATTATTTTTTACATATGTTGGCTGAAGGAAAAGGATAAAGTAATTATAGGTAACCCGGAAATGACGTCAGAGTGACGTCATGTTCGGCGGTTTTGGTTGAAAAATAAGGTTTTGCAGAAAACGCTGTCAAAAAGTCCACTTTTTAACCCGCGCACTGCAGGGGGGGTTGATTTTCCGCCGCCCCTCAAGGTTTTTCAGAGTAGCCAGGAAAACGGCGGCGCGCAGCGCCGCCAAATTTTGGTACACCTCTTTGGGCATCATACCCACACTTGTAAAAGTTTTGAACTTGATGTCATCTCAGGTCAGGGTCAACAAGTCCATGTCAAGGTGACCTACCTCAAAAGTGTTTTGCGTTTCAGCTGCCAGAAGCACAGTCTTTTTTTCGAAGTTTTTGAAACTTGCAGGATTTCATATAGCATATCAGTAACTAACATTCCGTTTATCGTCAGATTTTTTCGTATCGGGTGAGCGCGAGAGGGAGGGTCAGGTGCAGATTTTCCCCTGACCTCCCATTATATCAGTGAGATGGGAAATCACAAATGTTTCCATTTCTAAAAATATAGCATTGGGATCAGGCCTAATTCGTTTCGCAGAATAATGCTACTTTTGCTATTATAAATGATCACAAGGGTGGCAATTGTTGGTGCAGTGATCTCTACAAGGTCAATCTTGAGGTGTACCTCTCTCGTCTCCCGCCAGTACCGGCGACCGCTCCTCACCGCGCTAGTAACAAACAGGTGGTTGCTTCTATTGTTCCTATTTTTACAGCGGTTTTTCTGGGAATAATAAGATCATGAGCATTATCCAAAACATGAAACGTATGGAACAAAACACATAGGCAATTAGACGGAAACATAAAACGTAATGGAACATAACGCAATAAAAACAGTACGGTCACAGAGAAGATCACCAAAAGGATGATGTAAGCAAGCGTAGAAACATCTCTAACCGAATTGCCGCGGTCTAAATCACAAAGCAGCTTGTTCCACAAATGTCTTGAAACACATAATCATATAGCGAATAACGAGAATGAAACACAGTGATGAAAGTGTATAGATGCAATAAGAAATAGCAAACGAAACAGTCGCACTAAATATAACTCCGGAAATTAAATATATGCCAACGAACACGGAATAGCAACTAAATCTTACCGGAGAATGATCCTATGGGTACGAGAGAGTGGCTGATCTAATAAGCAGCTGCCGGCTGCTTCAGGTGGCATCAGAGAACAGGCGGCCGTCCCCGATCACTGCGGCACGCCCGCCGCCCAGCCGACCTTTCCAAAGAGTGACGGCCGGGCCCCGAGGCAGCGCCACGGTCGTAGAAACCGGTCCAAGCGGGAGAAGGGGGCTCGACGGCGAAACCGGGTCAGTGGGCAAGACGGGTGAGGGGTAGGAGCTCACTGGCGCGCTAGTGACTAATCCGAGCTTGTCAAACGCACCTCCGGCGCCGCTAGCGACGCGGTCACAACGGCCCCTTTCGGTAACCTTTCCAGGGATTCAACCATCCTACGCTGGGATGATGAGTTAAAACAGATTATCCTACTTCTTCAATCGAGCAGAAGAACCAGTTTGGTAACACGGTCTCTCAAGCACACCACGTATTAGTACCACCGAGCACTGCGTACTAGACCCAATCCGAACTACGAACACCTCGATCACTTTACAATGGCGCCAGTTGCATCTCGGTGCGTCCTGATCGACCAAAACGACTACGTCCCCTACCCGGAGATTCGGCGATGGTCGAAGCCACTTGCTTCTCCTCTGCAGCAGAGGCAGGTACTCGCGTCTCCATCGCCTCCAAAACAGGTCGGACAGGTACTGAACCTGTTTCCATTTTCTCCTGCTTGCCCCATCTGTCTCGTCAAATAGGCCCGGTGGGAGAACGATCCCACCACGCTGGTGGAGAAGGTAATTTGGGGTTAGTGGCTCCATGTCTGATGGGTCATCCGACATACACGTCAGTGGCCGACTATTGATGACGGCCTCAGCTTCACATAGCAGAGTCCTCAGACTGTCCTCGGTGAGACTCTGTTGATGAAGCAGTGCGTTCATGACCTTTCGAACAGTACGGATCATTCTTTCCCACACACCGCCAAAGTGGGACGCGTGAGGAGGATTGAAGGTCCACCGAATGCCCTTCTGGAGCATGACCTCTTGTATCTGGCTTTCGTTCCATGTTGTATTGATGCCACTGACTCGCGCCTCAGCGCACCACAAGTTTGCACCTCTGTCTGACCTGGCGATTGTGCGGTGAAACTTCTTGCGTGCGGCGAAACGCAGTAAATCACGAATTGAATAAACGAGTCGGTGACATGAAATCAGCTACATCGATGGTGGAAACGGCTCAGAAGCCAGACACGTGAAAATGACGCATAACGCTTTGAACATCGCTCGAACCCTCTCTTCGTGAGAATGGTCCCGAGAAGAAATCATACTCTGAGTTTGGGAACGGTGTCCTTGAAGAAAGCCTGGTGTTTCAGAAGATGGTCGCCATCTTTTGAGTCATGGGAGCCGCACACTTTCTACGGCACTGCAGACATCGCTGTATCGCCCTTCTCACGACAGATGCGCCCTTCACGACCCAGAATCTGTCACGAAGAGCGGCGAGCACATGTTCACGTCCCTGGTGCCCAACTTGTCGATGCGTGTCTTCTACAAGCAACTGTGTGATGCGGCCCTCCTTGGGTATGATGACAGGATGTTTCGACTCGATGCAGATGCAGAACCAAGCCTTCCTCCAACCCTCAGAAGGTCATCCTCAAGAATGGGGTCCAGCTTAGCAAGACTGCTAGATCTCTTGACGTGCGAATGACCGATTTTCCCCAGGACATCAATCTCCTCCGCATAGGCCCCCGCTTGGGCAGCTTGGAAAATCACCTTTTCTGCCTTTTCCATCTCTTCGGTCGTCAGGGCCTTAGGCATGGTTTGTCCCCCACGATCACGTTTCACTCGGCAGAGCAGAAGAGTCCTCAGCCTAACAAGCCAACCCACAGCCTTTTTCAGACGATGCCAGCTAGAGTAATGCTGAGCCAGCTTGTGCACTGGAGATGCCTCTCCGTCTTCTGCTCGACCTGCTCCAGAATCAACGGATACGTAGAGCGCCTTGCACGTGACACGTTTCACCTCTGGATCGTTACCAGCTACTTTGACTTCTGGTCTTCCTGGCCATGCTGACACATCCTCCCACAGAAACTCAGGTCCCTTCAACCAGCGTTCTGTTTGACGGCCTCTTGAGGAATCGTCCGCTGGATTCAGTTCGCTTTTCACATATCTCCACTGAGAGGGCACTGAACCATCGTGTATAACCTCCAACCGGTTGGCTACAAACGTGTGGAATCGCGTGCGCCTGTTGTCGATGTAGCCGAGCACCGTTGTGCTATCTGTCCAGAAAACCGTTTCCGTGATGGGAAGATCCAGAGCCCTCTTCACCTTGTTGTTGACTCGGACCGCGGTGACCGCTCCCATCAACTCCAGTCTCGGAACAGTGACTGCTTTGAGTGGGGCCACCTTTGCCTTTCCGAAGACAAAGGAGCAGTGAACCAGACCCCGGTCATCAGTCAGCCTCAAGTACGACACCACCCCAAATCCTGCCTCGCTGGCGTCCGAGAAATGATGTAGCTCACGCTTCACCACTCTGCCGAAAGAAGGTGGTATGTAACACCTGCTCAGCTGCACCTGTGAAAGGTTTGGAAACTCATCCAACCACGTCTTCCACATCTTCTTCTGATCCACAGGGAGTTCATCATCCCAGCTCAGTTCCAATCTACACAGATTTTGCAGAATCATCCGACCGCTGAGAATGAATGGCGCGACTATACCAAGAGGATCGTATACCGAGCTGACTGCAGAGAGGACGCCTCTCTTCGTGACCGGTCTGTCCATCGGTGCAGTGTTGAAGCTGAATGTGTCGTCATCCATT
Source organism: Semibalanus balanoides (assembly GCA_014673585.1). NCBI lineage: Eukaryota > Metazoa > Arthropoda > Thecostraca > Balanomorpha > Balanidae > Semibalanus > Semibalanus balanoides. The sequence goes on from VOPJ01013593.1 coordinate 49,770, forward strand.
TTCCAACAGACTCCCAGGGCTCGTTCCTGAGGGAGTTCGTCACGATTCAGATCAATGCTCATGACCACCTTCGCACGTTCCTCTGGTGGGAGCGATTTCAGGAGTTTTCGACTGGTACTGCTGAACTTTTTTAGTTTGAAGCCACCCAAGCTGCAGAGGGCTTTGAGGTCATCGGCCATCCGACGGCACATTCTTCAAATCCTCCGACTTCAGGCAGTCGTCCACATAGAAGTTTCTCATGATGGACTCTCCCACGTTCTCATCAAAATTCCCACCGAAGTCATCATCAGTTTTTCTCAGTGCGTAGTTGGCGCAGCTTGGCGAGGACGTAGCACCAAACAGGTGCACCGTCATCCTGAACTCCTTCGGTGATGCCGACAGATCTCCTTCCGGCCACCACAGGAACCTGAGGAAGTCTCTGTCTTTGGATGGGACCTTCACTTGATAAAACATTGCCTCTATATCTGCCATGAACGCCAACGGAGCCTCTCTGAATCGCATAAGAACATCAGCGAGGTTGCTGGTCAAATCCGGACCCTGAAGCAGAGTGCTGTTGAGAGAGACGCCGTGGAATTTGGCTGCACAGTCGAACACAACGCGGACTTTATCTGGCTTCTGTGCGTGACGAACTCCATGATGCGGAATGTACCAAACCTTTCCATCGTTCTCCCGGACGCCTTCTGGGACGCTCTCCGCATATCCTTTCTCAATCATGTCATTCATGAACGTGGTGTAGTCTTGATGGAGTTTGTTGTCTGCAGCCAACTTGCGCTTAAGACCGTTCAACCTCCTGATCGCTACATTACGGTTGTTGGGGAGTATAGGATCAGCCTCTCTGAATGGAAGAGCTATCTCGTAGTGCCCAGTTTCTACTCTGGAACATGACGACCCAACACGCTCCATCCAAAGACGATCCTCTCTTGACATGCCTCTTTCCTCCAGACTGGAACTGTCTTTGCTGTCTTCATTGTACATGTCGATGAACATCTGGTGTACATCTTCTTCGCAGACCTTCACTCTGTTCACCTTGATCTGAGCGTTCTTCGTGGGCTTCACAGGTCCATTCACAACCCATCCCAGTCTCGTTTCTACCGCAAACGGTTCTCCAGGCTGTCCGTGAACAACATTCCACGGCTCCATGGCCTCAGGGACGTTGTTTCCGATCATGAGGCCGATTTCCGCATCGATGACTGGCAGTTCAATGCTGTGCAGATGTGGCCAGACTTCCAGATCCTCCGACTTCGGGATGTCGTCGTGCGAGACCGGGATTTTCTTCAGCGTGTACACAGGTGGGAGTTCAATGAATTCCGTCTCGTCCATACTGCTCACCTCCAAGCCGGACACGATGTGACTATCGAGCCTGGTTACCTCAGGATCCACTGTTAAAGCGACAGCTGAGTGGGCTCAAAAGCTCCACGTCGAGAGTAGCAGCAAGGCCTCCGTAGCAGAACGTCGCGGAGCTACCGTTATCGAGGAAGGCGTACGTGCTAACGGTCCTGCCGCCACCGACACGAACTCTGACAGGCACTACAGACATGCTGCTTTGAAGTTTCGAGGCACCAACGACTTCCACAGCGCCAGCCTTTGTCACACCTTCAGGTACATAAGGTTCCGCCTGCCCTTGTGATACCTGGCGACTCTCGTGCAGAACCGAGGGATGACCTCCCTTACAGATTTTACAAATCTGCCTGGTCTTGCAACCAGCAACTCTGTGTCCCTGTCTGAGGCATCCGAAACACAGGCGATTCTCCATCATGAACCGTCTCTTCTCCTCGGCACTCTTCTCCTGGAGTACCAGACAGTCGTCCAGCAGATGCTCGCCCTCACAGTACCAGCACACGCGCTTCTTGTGCTGATCTGCAGACACGCCAGTAGCCAGACAGTTGTGCCCCACGCGCTTCTTGACCACAGTTTCACAGGTAAGTTATTTTTCGTGTCCCTGGATGGTAGTTTGTTTGGCCATACAGACGGGTCTATCAGATTCTGCATCGTTGTCAATGAATCTGCACCAATGTACTCGAGCTAAAGACTACGCTGTCTACCGTATCCTGAATGTTAATCGAATCTCGGCGCTCAATCGGACACTTCTGTGCATGGCGAGTCTGATTCTCTGTGCTTTCTGCGCATCACCCCTCTATCTACGCCTGGAATGGTTCATCTCCGATCTGACTCATCCAAGACACGGAACTTCACAGTCGAGTGGTAGAAGGGGATGCGGAACCTGTCACCCCAGCATCATGCAAAATCTGATCGTCGGCCCATTGCCAGGAGTTCCTGCCACCCAAGGTCCGTCGTCATCCGTCCGCTCATCGCCATAACGGTCTGTGAGAGCTCCCTAGCCGCACGCGTAACCAGAGACTGCTGGGAGCAACAACAACTCGTCACGACATCCCTGGTTTCTCCAACAGTGAACTGTTCCAAATAGTGAAGCTTCGTCTGCGCCCTCATCCAGCTTCGAGTGATGAGGCGTCGAACTTCTTCATGAAAGGAATATAATCAGAGACATCACCACTGAATTTCTGGATCTCAATCTTGGGAAGTGCATTTCTGGTCTGCTGCACCAACAATGCTCTCATGGCACTACCATCATTTGCTACTGGTTTCTCCGATGACGAACATCTGTCAGCGACATGAAGCCGTGACTCCTGAAGAGCCGTCTGCGGGACCGGAAGACCTGCGCTCTGACCTGCACTCGGAGGACCAGCATCAACCCCACCTGAAACCCTCCACGGCTGCGGCTGAACACTGTTCCGCCTTCCAGACTCTCGGGCACCTGCATCAACATCACAACCGTGAACGTCATCATCAGTCGGTCTCCCAGGACAGCCTGCGGAGTCTGCAGCATCCGAAAGATTTTTGGGAGCTCAAAAACCTTTGTCCTCTGCTCTCAGGTTGGGCCACATATGAAGCTGAATCTCACGTTCCGTGCACTTAGGGTGGCCTCCCTCCTTCAGTATAAGATCATCCTTGCGTCGCTTCTTCATCCTTGTACAGCAGGCAAGATCTGTCCCTTCGTCCTGCTGCCATCTTAACTGGCTTTGAACTCTCGATCCTCTAACTCTCTCTTCTCCCCCAGCATGGAAACCCTTGCCAGCAATTCAGCTTTCCTCGCAAGCTCCGCTACTCGCATTGAAGCGACTGAGCGAACAGACGAACAAGAGCGCCCAGACCTCTTTGAGACGTGAGAGACGGAGGAGGAAGCACCCCCAGCGACCTGAGATGCACTATCCCCCGGACGAATCCACCTGTGTCTGTGAAGGCCTTACTGAGTGTGCTCAACTCTGTGTATATTCCCTCAGATGCTGCCCGTAAATCAGAGTTATAAATGGTCAGGATCTCGACCTTCCTCCATGAGTGCATCCTAAGACGCTGCACCCAGGACAGCCTTAACCCCCTTTGATTCCAGCTGCCTCTTCCGCAGCTCATATTTAAGAACGGGCAGTGTAAGTTTTTCCATGGTCGTGACTGTAACGTCTCAGTTGCAACTTAACGCTAACTTAACCTAATTCAGTATTACAGCCCCCTACAATAAATTTAAGAGAGACGACAGAGGTACGCAACACAACGCATCAAATTACTGAATATACAATGCATGCACCCAATATCGTGACAGCTGACTAACAACATAAAGTTCACCGACCACCAGCGGTATCCACAGTCAAGTGAAAAAAGATGACATTGCAAGGACAATTCAACAACTCACTTAACTCCTCACTTTAAAGTCTGCAACTCTGTAGCCAAGGCTCACTCACAGCTGCGGCCGGGTGGCCGACTCATGATGAGTTGAGTGAAGACGGTAGTTGAGCAGCCGTCCCATAACACCGGCAGCGGACGGTGCAGCGGCTGGTGCTGGATGACAACCAGTGGCCGCTGCAGAGCTCGGCCGCGAAGGTGTAGTGGTCGATGGCGAGGCTCGGAAATCTCCGAAAACTGTAGCCTCTCTCGTCCTCCGCCAGTACCGCGACCGTGTCCTCAACGCGCTAGACAAACAGGTGTGCTTTCTATTGTCTATTTTAAAGCGGTTTCTGGAATATAGACATAGCATTAACAAAGACATGAAAGTAATGGAACAAAACACAGCATTAACGAAACATGAAACGTAATGGAACAAAACGCAATAAAACATCGGTCACAGAAAATCACCACAAGATGATGTAACAAGCGTAGAAACATATCTAACGAAATCCGCGGTCTAAATTCACAAGCAGCTTGTCCAAACCAAATCTGACACATAATACATANCACATACGAATAGCGAACGAAGCTCGTACTAAATAATACACCGGAAAGAGAAACATAGATAAACGAATACGGAATAGCGACTAAATCTTACCGAAGAATGATCCTATGGGCACGAGAGTGGTACGTCTATTAGCAGCTGCCGGCTGCTTTCAGGCCACTCAGCAGCGTGGCACCTTCTGCCGTCCCAATTCCACCATATCACTCGGCACGCCGCCGCCCAGCCGTCCTCCCGGAGAGTGAGCGCGAGCGGCCGCGCCCCGAGGCGGCGCCACGGTCGAGGCCGGACGAAGCGGAGGTGGAGCCGGCGGGCGAAACCGGTCATAGGCAAGACAGGTGAGGAGTAGGAGCTCACCGGCGCGACAGGTCTTCCAGGGCTCCAAAACCTACCGGGCGCTAGCCAGCAGTTACACCGCCTCCCTTGCACCTTCCAGGGATTCAAGCCTATCCTACGCACCTGAGTTACCCAGATTCATCCTACTTCTTAATCGAGCAGAAGAACCAGTTTGGTAACCGGTCTATCGAGCACACCACGATTGGTACGCACTCGAGCACTGCGTACTAGACCATCCGAACCGGCGAACACCTCGATCACCTCTACCGAGGACGCCAGTGGCATCTCGGTGCCTGATCGACCAAAACGACTACACATTCCCTACGCGGAGATTTCGGCGATAGTCGAAGCCACCTTGCTTCTCCCCTGCAGCAGAGGCAGGTTCTCTTCGTCTACATCGCCTCCGGAACAGGCAGCCGACCCGGGAGGCGGCCATCATCAGCTGGGACTTTGCCACCTGACGATCGCCGCGACACTGGTAGAGCCGCTCCTGCCAGAGCTGCTGGCTCTCAGCCAGCATGATCTGTGCGTCAGCCCGGGCTCGGTACCACGTGACCAGTCCGACTAGCAGGCCGACCAGCAGCAGCATCAGCAGCAGCATCAACAGCGCGGTGAAGAAGAGGCAGAAGATGCGCCGCTCCGACATCCGCCAGCGGCTGTCCGACTCCTCGATCCTGGTGGACCGACGCTGCCGCGGCGTCACAGGAGAGTTCCACCGATCGACCACCGATGGCGTCCGCGGAGAACCTTCCGGCGTCTCAGGTGAGTTCCCCAGACTGGCTGCCTTCGACGGCACTGGAGAACGCGCTGGCGTCTCGGCACGGTTCCCCAGACTGGCCGTCTCCGACGGTCCCGGAAAGCGCGCTCGCGTCTCAAGCGAAGTCTCCAGGATGGCCATCTCGGGCGTTCTCTGTGGCTTCACAGGTCCATTTACAACCCATCCCAGTCTCGTTTCTACCGCAAACGGTTCTCCTGAGTGTGAACAACACTCAACGGCTCCATGGCCTCAGGGACGTTGTTTCCGACCACGAGGCCGATGTCTGCATCGATGACTGGTAGTTCAATGCTGTGCAGATGTGGCCAGACTTCCAGATTCTCCGACTTCGGGATGTCGTCGTGCGAGACCGGGATCTTTTTCAGCGTGTACACAGGTGGGAATTCAATAAACTCTGTCTCGCCCATACTGCTTACTTTCAAGCCGGATACGATGTGACTGTCGAGCCTGATTACTTCAGGGTCCACTGTATGTACAATTGGTTCCAAAATAAGCGTCCCACCGGGTTAGCTGACGGTCAGCCGTGAATGCCCCAGCAATTCTCCGCTGGTTTCACCCAGGGCAGTTTAGCCGCCTGAAAGGTTAGGCTTTCTGAGTACGGTGCACAGCAAAGCTGCGCGGAACAGCCTTTAGAACAGACAGAATACAGGGCGAATGTCGCGGTCAGCCGACGGAAGAGAGCACAAGGCTGTGTTATTTATCAAACCACTGAGTTCAGTTTTATTGTAAGCGCCACCATGGTTGGCTTGTTGGTTGGGCAGACCCCCGGCATGAATCGTAGTTATTGACTATATAAAAACGTAAAGGGGAATGAGGCTACTGCAATAACACAAAATATATGTGAATATATATGCATTATGCATGCATGTTTAAAACCCATGTGTATTTACTCTCACCCACACCACTTAGCGAACTTTTGATAAGGATTCGAGGGTCCCTGTATCAAATAAATGCAAACATTGTGAGATCAAATTGAACAACTTGACCTAACATGGTCTAGTCTCCATATAAGTTGGTTGGAACTATGATATTAGGTATATCGTCGAACCGCACCCTTTCGAAATATTACTGGCAGCAATTTGTGTTAAAGCAAATACTTCAGATTGGCTAAACTGTGCCATAGTTGACTTGCCTTCAGGCTTTTTATAACCTTGATCTTTTTTCAAGTATGCAATTCCTCATTAAGTCAGTCGGACAACTGCCACATGGTTCAACTAGTCAACAAGGTCACTCGAACAAGCACTGTGGCTTGAAGGAGACTAATACAAATTATGAAGGCCGACGTGTTTGACCTGACCTGCTGTAAACGGCAGACCACTTGGGACCCTAGTTTTGGCAATAACTTTTGAAGGATCCAGCTGGCATTAACTAATTCATTGCAATGTATATTGTATACCCTGCGCTAATTTGTATTATGTGAGTCGGTTAATGTTAAATGAAAAGTTAGGAAGCTTGCCATTCACTAAAAATGTTAAAATTCGCGTAGAGANCTAATACAAATTATGAAGGCCGACGTGTTTGACCTGACCTGCTGTAAACGGCAGACCACTTAGGACCCTAGTTTTTGGCAATAACTTTTGAAGGATCCAACTGGCATTAACTAATTGTTTGCAGTGCATATTGTATACCCTGCGCTAATTTGTATTATGTGAGTCTATTAATGTTAAATGAAATGTTAGGAAGCTTGCCATTCACTAAAAATGTAAAATTCGCGCAGAGATAAAATATGTGGGTAGAAGCTATCGTGAAAGGGTGGAACTATTCTCTGCCGTCAGAGCCCTGGTTGACCTTCAACCGACGCTGCCCGATCCGTGACCGGTCGGGTGCGAGTGGTGGGCAGAGTCGGAGAGCGGGTATACAGAGCGGACCAGAGCCGTAGCCTCTATCCTTTGCTCGCATTAATCTGTATTATTACGAGTGAAACGGGAAAGCACCAATAAATTTTCGTTGGGACACTAACCAGTAACCAGGGCCTATAGATACAAATGAGCAAAAGGGCTCTGAAAACATCCAATTGCGAGAAATTCGCTCATACCAGTTGATGCATTTTTGAAAAAAATATTTCGCCGAAAAAATTAGTCCCGCGAAGGTCTGTCGTTGCAAACATCAGTGACAATGAAAATAAAGGGATTGTTCACCTTTTATTGTTTGCACAGCGATACATTATCTCGGGCCGTTATGACAAGTTAAATTAATAATAATACAAAATCTCATAGCTTTACCGTGTTTTGGCAATTTGATTTAATTTTAATTTATAAATGCGTCTTGATACACCTTTTTCACTTAGAATAAAATAAGTAAAGCTCAAATTAAAATAACTTAAATTTGAATTAACCCTATTCCTTGCGGGAGCAGATTCTTGCCCCCCCCCCCGATGTTTTTCGCACGGCCGCTTCTGATCCTGTTAAGTCTATCGTCTTTAATCTTTCGAACTTTCCTAATATGAATGACGCGTGTTCTGTCAACATTTCAAAAAATTGGCCCAGCAGACGGGGTTCCAGGGTTATGTTTTTGGGAGAGTCCTTACGAATGCGGTGTGCCGGCGCATACTTCCTTCGTAGTTTGCGGTGGAATAAAAGCGTCAAAAACTAAGTCACTGCTTTATAAACATATATATTTGGATTATACATATTTTGGGGCAGAGGCGCACTCCGGTACATAAAATGGAAGGCGATATTCACCATCTATTTAGGCTTAACTTCATATAAGCAAGATGATAAAAGGCGTTCCGCACATGATGCCCCCACGTTGTCTACCTGAATCCGCCTATGCAAAATGTGTTACATATAACAATTTGCAGAAACAAATCCCACATGTGACGTTCCCACGACCCAAACACCCAGGAAAAGCACATATTTTTATCCCAAAATTTCCCCATTTCTTATCCTATGAGTACGCATGATTTCTGTCATTTTTGACTGTCCCTTTCACACTGTGGAGATCAATGACATTGTTAGCTCAAAAATACGTTTCTTTCATGCAATATGGTTTGAATCACAATGCCACCAAGACCTTTCAAAAAAACATCCAAAATGTTGCTGTTTTTTTGCCCCCTGCCCTCCATTTTTGAACAAAAAAGCAATTTCGGGATCCAAAAAAGAATGATTTCGTTTTCAAACGGGGACAAATCGATTGGGTTTGTCCATCGAAATCGGCGCGATTCTCGAGATCGCTGGGGGCAGAATCTCCCCCCCCCCCCCCATGGCAGGTTAACGTAATTCTTGGGCCGCCCGCAGGGAATAGGGGAAGATATTACCTAAGTCACGAAAACTCAGAGATGTGATTCACTACAGCACCTACCTACCCTGTAAGTGTTAAACGTTTATATCTGGCATACCTTCTGAGATTCTCACGGGGGGGACACTAATGGCTCTCTTCTCTCCAGTTACCGTGTGTTTAATGGCCATACCCTCTTCCAGTGGCGTGTGTCAAACTGAACCAGTGTTGAAAGACTTAGTCGTCTCTTGTTTTTCTATAATAATTGTTACACATGTTTGCCACATTTTGCTGTAATTTACCAGAGCCTAGTTAACAATAAATTGGTACGTTTCCTGCAAATTTTCTCAAAATTAGCTTAGTTAGTTTGTGAATAATGACGTTTTTGTGACGTCATGTTGGTAGAAAACGGCAAATATTAGAAAAATCGTGGAAGATATCATTTTGCAGCAATTTGCAAACATGGAAGTTAAAAGACAAACAATTTTATTGTGTCTCGGAATTTCGAAATTTGTGGGTTTTCTACCCCCAAAAAGAAAAAAATGTGGAAAAATCACTACAAAAAAAAATATTTTAAAAAGTACAAAAACCGGAATATGTGCGAGAGAACTTATTATACACAATACCAAGAACAAATTTTAAAGCAATATCTCTATTTTTGACTGAGTGATCGCTCCTTAAGTAAATGAAGCTTATGACATCAATTTTTAGTCACCCTTTACTTTTGGTGACCAGATGCGAACAAATAAATATATTTTGTGTATTTCTGAGACAAAAATGGTTTAGGAATTCGCCTTATTATTTGCATTCATCAATGTATATTTTTTGGGGTTTTCTGATTGTTATTCTGGACATGATCGAGTTAAGGTTTTTAATGCAATTTGCAAAGAGCTATCATCTATGGTGACGATTTCTGTCACCTAAGGGCTAAGACGTCATTAACTAACCCAGACCTGAAAATCGATATAATGTCAGATATCTAATTCAACGGTCATTATTTTGACGCTAACCAAAGAAGTGTATTTTTATCGCTTTAATAATGACGATGGACAGATCATTTTTTTAACGTGGTCGATCTTAGGTCATTCACTTGATCAAGAAGGTCATCCGTTGATCTGATAATTAAAAATTTCATACTGTTAGATTCCTCACATGACAGGCAGCCTGCTGTTTTTTACTGCGTTTCTCTATGTTGCTTGGCTAGGGAAGTTAAACAAGGGGCCATGTCAGTCCCCCCCCCCCCCACCTACGGCGAAGTGAGGAAACGGTCCCGTAGGTGGAAGGGCTAATTATGTCTAAATTTGAATTCAAAATAAGTCACAACGATCAATCAGAATCATTGGCCTTACATCGTGTTTATATTTTGTTACGAAAATAAAAACTTTAGGAGGACTTATTTATTGCATATTTCGGCCGCAGGCCGTTTCAAAATTACATCCTATAAATATACAATGCTTTACATATCAAATCAAACAAAGACGGCAATGATTCCGATGATATAGTTAACGCTAATCATGTTCCTTGCAGCAGCTTTTAATAATTTAAAATAAGACAAGTTCAAAATAAAATCTGTCGTGTTCAAATATAAGTAAATCACGTTAAAATTTAATCATCAGGTTAAATTAAAAACAAGTTAAATTCAAATGAGTCAAATTCAAATGAGTCAAAATCAAATTAAAATGTCATCAAAGCGTAATTTAAGTTACGATAACAATCGATGCTGATGCGCTATAGATAATTGTTTTTCTCGACTCTGTTGGTTGTTGGTGATTGAATGCTTAGGGGCAATATTACGTCACTATAGGTGACTTGGACAAAGCTATGAAGCAGCCAAATGACTCGAAATCGTGAAATGTTACACGAAACGAACCTTCTGCTTTGTCTCCGGGCAGTATATGTTTCTTTTGCGATATATCAACACGATCTGACAGCTCAGGGACCTAGGAGCTGGACGTCGACAATCAGTTTGCTTGTATTGACCTACTTCGAGCTCTGAACATAGACCGATTGAGAACGGAAACAGACTTCTAGCCAACAAGGACGCAGGAACCAGTGTGGGAGAGGAACGTGCAGCCGGCCCACCAACATTTATCATATTTAACCATATGCCCATGAGCGTGGCATGGAAATCGAATCGGACTTCATGAAAATGCCTCCCTATCAATATCACATACTCGCATATTAAGCTGTGTGGCTCTAACTAGCCACTACCTACAATATTCGCAGCCTCTCGACGCAAAATGAAAGCCTACGTGCCATTGAGACACGAGAAATGGGATCCTTATTCCTGTATTAATAGTTAATCTTGGAATTTCGAGATTTATTTCGGTTCTTTGACCTCTCCAAATCAGTCATTTTTTTCGGAAAACTTTCGTCAAAATCTGTTTTTAAGATATTAAAAAACGGAAACTATTTGACAGAACCAAGTATGGACGATACCCAAATGAAATTTGAGAACAATACATGTATATGGTTTTACTGGCTTATGGCTAAGTATTAGTAACTTTTGACGCCGTTTTTTATATTTCCCATTTTTTGCTTTTACTGACCAGATACAGACAAATGAATGGCACCACTGTATGTCTAAGTCCAAACTGGTCTATATACACATGCTGTTTTAGATTAATCAATTTCACATTTAGACCGTATGTGACACCTGACCTTGACCTTATATGGTGTCAGGTTGTGAAAGTAGCTGCTCCTATCGCATTATACGTGACAGATAACCCAGAAGACATGTGTGACGTGTCACATAACTTTCGTAGAACTCCTACCAATACTCACCTTGTGAGGCCTAATCTTGACCTTGGCTTGGCCTTTGTTCACAGTTTTTCGTTCCCTATCGGAAGATGCATGACCACTTTTGAGAGCACTTTCTGTGATAGTAATTAAATGGCAAATCTAAGGCTGTCTGAAAAGTTGGCTAATAAAAAGACCTTTTGCCTTATAGTGACCTTATTGTAAGAAGATCGGTTATTGCATTGGTTTGTCGCCCTCAGAGCTTTTGATTGCCGGCCCTGTGCGTCTTGCTTAACTATCTTTAGTTTTCGGACAACGGAGTGGGGTAAAATTAACACCCTGCCGGGCCGTGTTCTGCTGGAGACCCCAGCAAGAACACGCCTGTGTTAACTCTCAATTCCAGCTATAGTCAAGCTTATACAGTTCGCTTTTGTAAAAATCGATTTGAAAATGGCCGGCATCTTTACAATATTTCAGTCATGAACAGCTTCCTTATCTGCGCTACAAGGGGCGCTCCGGAACCTTCCGAAATTGGGAGGACAGGGCATTCTGAAGTCGATTCTTTCCATCAACGCTCATAAGGCGTAATCTAAAATCTGGAAATGTTGGTGGCGCTTGCCCTTCCCCCTCCGGCTTCTGCATCCTTGTTGGCTAAGGTCTGTTCATTCTCAATCGGGATAATGTTCACAAGCTCGAACGTAGGTCAATGCAAGCAACACTGTATTGTCGACGTCCAGCTCTAGGTCCCTGAGCTGTCAGATTCGTGTTCATATACGCAAAAGAATACATTATACTGCCCGGAGACCAAAGCAGAGGTCGTTTCGTGTAACATTTACGATTTTCAGTCATTTGGCTGCTTCATAGCTTGTTCCTAAGTCATCCTATTAGTGTCGTATATTGCCCTAAGCATCTCCAATTAACAACGCCGACAGAGTCGAAAAAGCAATTATCTAAGCGCATCAGCATCGATGTTATCGTAACTTAAACCACGCTTTGATGACGTTTTAATTTGATTTTGACTCATTTGAATTTGACTTATTGAATTTGACTTGTTTTCAATTTACCCTGTTTTGTTTTAATTTAACGTGACTTACTTAGATTTTAACTCGACAGATTTTATTTTGAACTTGACTTATTTTAAATTATAGTAAGCTGCTGCGAGGGAACATAATTATTGTTAACTCATATCATACGGAATTCATTGGCCGTTTTGTTTTTGATTTTCTATGTGGAACATTGAATACTTTATAGATGTAATTTTGAAAAAGGTCTGCGGCCGAAATATCAATAAGCAAGTCATTTTTAAAGTTGTATTTTCTTAATTAAAATATAACAACGATGATAATGCGAACAATTCCGATGATGTTGTTGAATTATTTTAAATTAAATTCGACTTATTTTAGACCTCACCTTACCGTTTCTCACCTTTGACGTATGAGGGGGGGGGGCTGACAGGATCCCTCTTAACTTCTAAGCCAACCAACATAGGCAACTCGATAAGAACCAGCATGTTGCCTGTCAAATGAGGAATCTAACGGTATGCAATTTTTAGGTTTCGCCCTGTACCTGTCTGTTATATAGGTGATGTGTATTTACTTATACACATATAAGATAATAACTCAAGAAACAACATACAAGTTAACCAACTGGCGCATTCCATGGACAGATCGACCCAAAATCTCGAAATAATACCCTTTTTTCAGATTTCAATAAAACTGATACTAAGGAATGTATCTGAGCCGTCAGATTTTAAGCTGTGACATTTTCAGCCTCGTCCGCAACGTTTTGAGTTATAGCCTTCAGCATTATTCGATTTTGCTTAAACCTTTAATTCAGCAGGCGATATCTCGCATGTAAATTATGAAATCATTATATCCTATATATATCATTAGAATCATCATAAGCCATATATTAATGTAATGTAACATTTTCCAAAAATTCAAAAAAATAACATTTTCAAACGTGATTATAAGTAAAATCACGTTTCTTATAATGTGGACACTACAAATTATTATGTTTTTCCTTGCCATCATTAACTTAAATATACATGCCATCGATAGTCAAAATATTGGAGATAGAATTCTTCTCTAAATATTGTATTTATATTTTTGAATTTAGAAAAATAATGGTCACCAGCACGTATTTGATAATAAATTGCACGTAGGTGTGGGAGAGCTTAACTGAACAGCATTATATTCCTCATCGAGCTGTATTTGATGATAATAATATGACCCATGCAGGTTGCTCCTTGACTTCAGCGTCACGTGACTTGAGGTCACCCGGTTGCAAGCCAAATGTCAGATCGACCCAAAATAACCTCCATTTCTCCATAGTTTGAGAAAATATGTTTTGGGGGTTATCTAGGCCGTAGCTTCACGGTGTTAAATTTTCTGCCCCGTCTGTTTAATGGTTTTAAAGTTATAGCCTTAGGCATCTTTACGGTGTCGCGTAAACCTCGATTTGTTTTTTCAGTGTGCAAAATCTCCCATATAAATAATATAAGTAATATCAACCCATATATCATAACAATCATCATTAATTATAGATTAATGTGAGATAACATTTTTTGAAAATTCCAAAATTTTTTGAAATTTTTTGAAACGCAATTTTAAGTAAAAATAATGTTTTTTTTAACCTTGAGGTCAAGGAGCAGGCATTGCCAGGGGTCATGTTATGCTCATTAAGTACAAGCTCAGTGAGGCAAATATACGTCATATTCAGTTACGTTTCTCTAGCACTTTTACGTGCAAAAGTTTTACTTCAAATACGTGCTGGTGACCATTATTATTCCAAATTAAAAAATATAAATACAATTATTTAAAGAAAAAGTCTATCTCCAATTGTTTTTACCATCGGAAGGCTCATATATTAAAGTCAATGCATGGCAGAAAATAATGTCATGTATTTTAGTGGCCACATTACAAAAAAGTTTTTACTTACAAATCACCGTTAAAAATTGCAAAAATTTGAAACTTTTCCAAAAAACATTTTCACATAAATGTATGGCTTATGATGTTTCTTATCATATATTAGTTTAATGACTCATATATTTTATATGGGAAATATCGCCCGCTTGAAATTAAAGTTTGAGCAAAATCGAATAATTGCCCGAAGCTTTTAACTCGAAAACCATTTGAAGGATGGTGCCTGAAAACTCTCACAGCGTTGAATTAACGGCCCATGATAACCCCATAAACGCAGTTTAATCGAAATCTGAAATCTAGGGTGTTATGGCTTGGTCGATCTGTCATTGAAATGCCCCAGCCTGGGCGACGCAGTCCCGAGCTACTTCAGCGGTCCAGACCCGGACTTGACTCGGCCCCGTCTCGGCCGGCCGGCCCGCCCCGCCTCAGCGCCCGCCGCCGCGGGCACTGACCGGTCAAGCGGTCAGTTCAGCCGGCCACAGCCGGTTCGCCGACACAGGGCCATTTGGCGCTTACACTACAAAGGCGTTCCGCGCAAGCTTTGCTGTGCACCGTACTCAGAAAGCCTAACCTTTCAGGCGGCTAAAATCTCTCTCGGTGAAATAGCGAGAATGTGGGCATTCACTGCTGCCGTCAGCTAACCCGGTGGGACGCTTATTTTGGAACCAATTGTACATGATATATTTCAATATCAAAGTTCCCTTATCGAAATAGGAAAGTCATTTCACTTTTGAATGAGACGCGATCAATTTGATGCCATACATGTGACGTAGAATAATGCAGAAATATACATAAAAAAGGTACATATTTCAACTTCATGAGGCAAATTGTAGATTTCAAAATGTGCACCAAGACGAAAAGAGCTCAAACCTGCAAAGGCATTTCGCATAGATGCTTTGGCGTTGCCACCACTGCCTGGGGACTCTAGGGGCATTGTCCTGGGTAATTTTCAGTCACTCCTAAGTACGTGGTTCCATTCCCAAGTAAACGTGCATTGATTTGTTTCATTCTAATTTTGAAACCGCGGGGACGCCATTGCCAGGGGATTCTCTCCTATCAAGATAAAAGTTTCCCTTTTTCGCCCTCACGGTCCTATGTCCTTATAGATGGTTACTCGCATTTAACGAGAATTTTGCTCTGCTCCCTGATGTATAACTCTGACTTTGACATGAGGATAAGTATAAGCATACATTTTAGTCATATCTATCTATCTATCTATCTATCTATCTATCTATCTATCTATCTATCTATCTATCTATCTATCTATCTATCTATCTATCTATTCTATCTATCTATCTATCTATCTATCTATCTATCTATCTATCTATCTATCTATCTATCTATCTATCTATCTATCTATCTATCTATCTATCTTCTATCTATCTATCTATCTATCTATCTATTCTATC
>VOPJ01013593.1:65908-133300 GCA_014673585.1 Semibalanus balanoides
CCGACGGGGCCCCCTTGAGGTCGTGCCCCCCTTACGAAAATCCTGGTTGCGCGCCTGGATATCAGTTAATAGCATGCATTGCCTGATCCACAAGATCACATCCTGCAGATGTAATCTGCTGTTCAGAGTTGATAAGTGTATTGCATCACGTTGTCCACGTTAACATCGGAAACACCCTTGCCATTCCGTTAACACCCACAGAGGAAAGTGTATTAATGTCATCTCTATGACACCTCAATTCGTACACACCATTAGAAGCAAAGCGGTCCAATAACAATAAACCATTAACGGGAATTTAGTGCATGACCGAATTTATAGGTGTATTAGCTGGAGTGTTAATACACTCCCAAAAGGGATAATGCACTCCCATGAAGCCTCGGGTAGATGACCCTGCATTGAACTCTTGAAAAACATGTACTTGCGCTCTTAACAGCTAGTCTTCGGTCATGCACTAAATCGTTTAAATGCACTCGTGACATTAAAGATTCAGTTTATGAACGAGCTGAAGGCGAGCTCATAAACTGAATCATTAGTGCTACTCATGGTCATGCATAAAACTACAATAGCACCTTTAACATTGGTTTTTTAACTGAGATAGCCAGATTGTCGGGTGTTCTGAGAAACCTACAAATCGGGAATTTATCCGTCCAAAATGACGTAGTTGCCGAGTTTCAACGGAAAAACCGTTGGTCATATTTAAAAAAAAAAAATCGTGACGTTTCGCATACGTCATAAGTAGGTACTCCACTGTGATTTTCACCGCCCTTCGTTTTCGCTATTTGAACCGTCCGCCACCGAAATATATCCACTTGGTCAATTTGGAAATGATTGTGAATTTTCTTTGTCAGGTTTTCTTGGATTTTTAACTGAAGATAATGCCGACACTCGTCTTGAAAAGGCAAAACATTTGAGTGGTGGCTCGTACCGGTAGCTGCAATATTCTCCGCCTTAGAAGCAAATGCACTATTTAATAGCATTAGAGCATATTTTCTGGTGTGGTAGCAGTTGTTAGTAATTATCTTTGTCAATTCACTCAATTGTAAACCGATTTCCAATTCAAAATTACCAATAGATGATTCATGAGAAGACGAATGTGTTCATAGGCGACTGGTCTTTGTTCATGCGATATGTCAACAAATTGTGACAAAACGTGTGTTTCTTTTACGAGCAAGCTCGGTGTCTTACAAACACTATTGACTATAACTTTGTTAATTTTCATTGGATTTTCAATTGAAAATAATGCAGACACTCGTCTTCAAATGTTGCTACTGTTGATGGGTGGCCCGTACCGTTAACTGCAATATTAACTGCATAATGCACATGCACGCATTTTTTACATCCACCATTCACACACCGCTGAAGAAACATGTATGGGTAGGTAGATCACATTTTTTTATCGCGTCCAATATTACTTGCGAGTCAGGAACCAGCGAACGAAATTGTGTGTGTGTGTGTGTGTGTGTGTGTGTGGTGTGTGTGTGTGTGTTGTGTGGTGTGTGTGTTGTGTGTTCGTGTGTGTGTGTGTTTTTTTTTACATATCGGATTCAATGAGCGACTTTTGCCGTTCGATGCCTACTTTTGACGTCACAACTCGTTGCGTTGACGCAATATTGTTGTGACGTCACATAATACAAATATGAACTTTTTCAAATTACAACAAATCGGGACTTTTTTTTCTCGCAACAATGAATGTAATCAGGGCAGTTTTCTCCATCATTCTACATGCTTTTCCCAAAGTGCTATATTCCCTTTAACCCTTATTTGACCGTTCACAATCATCATACCAGTAAACTTTTCTTCTCATGCACTCCGGCAATATTCGCGAACTCAGTGACTCGAACTTTATAACGCTAACTGCCCCGATGCATGCAACTTCAGCTCGTTTCAGGCTATACCACCGGCCTGTTGCTATGGCCTCCAAGGGACGGGTGGCCGGAGGGGGGGGTGGCGGGGGGGGGGGTGAGAGGGGGTCAGTCGGCAGCGGCTGCGATGGATAGAGAGCTTCCAGCCAGCCAAACAACCTGTCTGAAGCTGCTGCAGCCTGGTCGGACTTCGATCGAACGAGGGTGGTGAGGGGAGTGGGAGGGGAGGTTCAGGGATGAACTTCGCCCGAACAGAGCAGGGCAGGGAAGAGGGGAGGGGGCAGAGGGAGCAGCTGCATCAACTCAAGAAGTTGGGAGGGCAAACATATGGTTTTGCCCCTCAGAAGATTGAAACAGCGGCCCTCTAGAAATCTCGATTTGTTTCCTTTTTGACGAAAGCAAAAAACCCGTGGGTCCTGAATGTGTCCATGATCAGCCTGAGGGCTTTTGGTCGGTCCTCAGTTGTCCTGAGGGTGTCCTCGGTCGTTATGAGATAACAGTTGCCCGGTTTGAAGGTGCCCTCAGTCCAGGTGGTGAACGAGCCTCAGTCCTAAGAGCCTTCAGTCACTGACGGTCCGGGGTCCCCTGGCAATTATTCCCCCTCCATCAGAGAATACAATCCGCCGCCACTGCCCCGGGGATGACGACCAGAACCGTCTCCCTCTGCTTTACTGTTCACTCGTAGTTAATAGCTGCTGGTCAAAGGTGCTGGTACGTGTTCGTTGGGATGAATTTGGCGAAGCATTATCCAGAATGGTAATGCGTATGAAGTACAGATAATTGTGGGTGATAACTAGATAATTGTGGGTGATAACTGATAAGGATTGATAGATTGATAGATTGTAGATTGATAGATTGCAGATTGTGAGATGGCTTGTCACTGGAGAAGCTTACCATGAGAGATGCACGTGCTAACGGAATGGTAACATCCTAGGCCACCATGCAATAATAATCAGCGTGTTTTGGTATTGAAACAATCTGCGACCTATTCTGCGAACGTGACCTCAGTCACGGGAGAACGTAACCTCAGTCTGTGAGAGAACGTGACCAGACTTTAGGTGGTTGGGAAGGCGGAGAGCATGCCAAGATACACCAGCTGTCGCAGCTGAGATGGATCTGGTTATATCCGTGACGCAGCATGAGATGATAAAATCAGGGCATATTTTAACATGATAACTGGTGGAATTTGTCCCCTTCAGTGCCTTGAAATACCCCCAGTGGACACAAAAATCCCCGAAGTCGACGGTAAAAAACATGTTAAACTGTCCCGAAGACCCGATGCAACCCCCGGTCAACAACATTTCGTTGACGAAACAGAACCAATTTTTTACCCCCAAACTTGAAGCCTATAGATCTGCCAGTGGAAATCCCCCGCAGTGAAAATTGCTTAGAGAATGCCATTGAAAGAAGAGGTGGAATTCTAGGTGCATTGCAGTGGAATGCGTCAATACACGTTACAGCACTGTCCTTCATACGATCCAGTTACAGTGCCGTTTTTTGGAGGTCACAGTTCTGCTTAAACTCTTGCAGCAGGCTTATAAGGCTGATTCAAATAGTACTACACGGGATCATAGGTGGATCCAGAAAGTGTGATTTTGACAGTTTGGGGGGGGGGGGGGCAAATCCCAAAAATTATCGCATAATTCTGAAAACTCATCGGATTTCGATTGCTTATGAATCAATAACTGATTTAAAACAAACTTTCTCTAGTCAAAGTTGCTTAGTTTTACGACAAACTCAGGAAATATGTCAAATTTGCGCCGATTTTGGGTGGTTTGAGGGGGGCATGGCCCCTTTGCCCCCCCCCCTGGATCTGCCCTTGCACGGGATTGTTTCATCTTGGTGGTGACGTCTGTACTCAGCACAACTTGTTTCTTTGTTGAAATGCGTCATAAGTTACACAATAGTTTAAAAAAACAACAGAAGTGAGTGACGCAAGCAATGCAATCCTTAAAGCTGGAACAAGTCTGGAAATTTCAACCTGATTAGCAATGGTCAAAGCAGCATCGTGCATAAAATGTAATCATTGCCGATTGATTAGCAATACTCTCTGCAACCTCATGCATGGAATAGCAAAATTCGTGACGTGATATTGCATCTTCATGTTAGAGCTTAAGCAGAGTCACGACACGAAATATACCAGACATAGAACGCTGCCTTGCTTAATCCAGTATAGGATATGGTCCTGAATTGAGGACAACTATAAGGATTTTTGTATCGGTTGGGTCCAGTTCAGGGATTATCTCTCATGTGTTGTGGAAAACTATCCTGGTATCTCAAGGGAAACAATATCTTCTGATTGGCAGTCTTCAGCGTGTAGACATGCATACCTTTGCGATGGTGTGAAGGAGCCCATTCTAAATATTAATGCTTTCCATGTTAAGTTCAACATGACAAATCATCAGATCTTGACAAGTAAAAACATTGCATCATGAGAGTTGTAAATAGGGCTGACTGTGTGGCTGGCTGGCATGGGTCTCTCCACCATATTGTATAGGATTAGGATGGGGTCTCCCTCGGCCAGATTGGGCTGTGGTTGGTTCGCTGCTGAGAGGGCCTTTCTCCCAGTATTGCATTGTGACGGGGTCTCTGCCTCACAGTATTGCATTGTGACGGGTCTCTGCCTATTGCATTGTGACGGGTCTCTGCCTCACAGTATTGCATTGTAACGGGTCTCTGCCTCACAGTATTGCATTGTGACGGGTCTCTGCCTCCCAGTGTTGGATGCGATGGACGTCTATCTCTCCTGCATTAGGCTCTGGTGGGTTCTGTGGACTGTAGAGGTCTCTTGTCCCCTAGAAGGCTGTGTGGTCACATATCTGGCAGCCAGCTGCCACTGGGGTGCATATAACCTCTGAGGGTGAGGCAGTGAGGAACACCTCGCCGGAATTAGTTGTCCGTTTGTCGGAGTACTAAGCCAGCTGAGGGTCCGTCTGAGGGCTCGCTATGAGGCTGGTATTGGATATCTGTCGCCAAATGACGCCAATTGTACTTCTATGCTACACTACAACTACACTAGACTTCTACACTAGGCTACTAAGCTACGACCACGCCCTGACCGTGCTGTCTCGTCCAGCAGGCAGCAGTGAACTCGATCGTGTTGTTTTCAGCATCGTTGTGAAGTGTTATTCTCTGCACTGTATTCCTCTATTCTATAAAAGATCCACTTTTTGTGAATTTCGTAAAAATTCAAGAAAGATTCAGGTGCATTTTGTAATATGCGATGTTCGAAGTTTCTGATGTCTAAACTCATTTTAAATATTAAATCGAGTGAAGGAAGGCCTTATATTTATCTAATAATTCGTGTGTTTGACACTTATTATAAACTAAAATTCAAGAAAGATCAGTGCATTTTGCAATATGCGATGTTTGAAGCGATCGTCTAAACATCATTACAATATGTCTAAATGTTCTTTTTTGATGGTGTGCTACTTTAGCGTGTTCTCTTTCTGTTTCAGGTTTAACAAGTGCACTGAGATCGGCATGGAGAAGTCGTGGGTCATGACCGAAGAGGAGCGGCTGCAACAGCTCAAGGTCAGTCAATGTCACGGCCCTCGGGCGCACCGGGTCAAGGCCACCGTTTCGGGAACGCGAGTCAACGACGCACTCATATTGACACAGCTACTTAGAGATCTGTTTGATTGAATTGAACATGGTACGAATTCGAGCGTGACAATTAATAACGTATTAGTCTGAAAGACATGGCACGCGGCGCAAAAAGACACACATACTGTCGAGAGAAAGAGATGCAGCAGTTTGAGTGCCAATGTCTTTGATAACGAATGTAGTACGTCTTGTATGATAAGAATATTGGTGACCTATTAACATGCCAAATAGCCAATCGTGCAACGCTTCATTTGGATTTGCGGAAGATAATCGTGAAGAGCCAGCCGCCTTTTTCTGCTACTACCACGACCGCCTTCCGTAACAGGTTGTATACACAGTCTGTTTACTCGGACATTGATAGCCCCGATACCGCTGCCAACATTCGGATGGTGTTGATCCCCCTACCCCCGGCAGTGATGAATATATGAGAGGCGTCATCTGTCAGGGAAAAGTCCGTTATTGATGGTCTTGTCTGCCAGCCAAACGTCTGTCGAACTATCGACGGATCACCTTCATCAAACGAGTCATGAATTCTATTCCCGTTCGGATTCAATGTTTCAGGAAGTCCCAGGCAATCGCTATCCATCTTAATGCTGATCTGTTTCATTGTCAATGCTCAGACAATGGTATTGAGTTAGCCGCGCTGTAATCACCTACCTGAGTTACGGGTGCAGCTGACGCATATTTTACCAGCGTAGCTGAAAACACCATTATATCCACCTGTTTATGATCACTTATCATGATATTGGCTAGTCATCGCTATCGGTATTCACGCATTGATGCATGATCATAACTGCAGCTCTAAGGAAAACATGCCTTCAATCCTGCTAAGAAGCGATGCTGATGTCTCTTTATCGTTTTGATTCTGCTCCGGTCGATGATTTTAACGTAATATCGCTTCAGATCGTTTAGAGAAGTGGCTTATCTTGGAGCGCCTACTGGAGACTAATCGAAAAGTTGGCTCCCTCGCCGGCTTGTGCTTAGCTGAAGCTATGCTCATCAATTTTTTAGGCATCATTTTATGACACCGTCCTGTGAGATAGTGTATTAAATGATAAGACATTTTATATTTTGATCTATTAATGCCATGTCATTATTTTCCTTCATTATTATATATTTTACAACTCGTGCCTAGTGCCCTCATTTGGTCAAGAGAAACCATGAGGGCTCCCACCGCCACTGGGGTTGTTTGTTTCACTGGCAGTATACTGATGTCAGGACAAACTCTATGGAAAATTATGTCACATTGGATCATGTGTCAGCCAAAGATGACTTGGCTATCTTGGCAAGTTTTCACATTTGGCGTTAAAGGGACTGTCCCACCTTCAAAAAATGTGTAAATGATGCTCGTTTGTGTGCAAAATATGAAAGTGAATGCTGCTGAAAAAGAATTATGACATTTGTTTCCTCACGAACAGTGGCTCATTTCAATAAAAATCCGTTTTAATATTTGTGCTGATGACGTCATATGAAGGAATTTTGGGAAAAAAAGAAAACTTCACGGCTGTTTAATAGTGAAGGAACTAGTGTATGCTAATGTATGGCCAAAGGTAAAACAAGTCGACTGTAATCAACATTTAGCAAAGAGAGACTAAACGAACATCGGGCTCACGGCCCCAATTCAAAATACATTGGGGGCTGGCGATGTTACAGATTGCAAAATCAACTCGAATTTCTCTGTGATTCGACTCAGTGGTTGTTTTTAACGTATACCATACATAATTTCAATGGCCAAGCACGCAAAATGGCTATCGCTGCCAACTCAAAATTCTATGTTAAGGTGGGACCAGTCCTTTATAGGCTTTATAAAAATAATGTATCCGAAGCACAAGGTATTGTCTGGTCATACTGCGCTAACTGCTCAAAATGTTACATTGTCCAGAAGCTTTGCATTTATTGGCGATGCCAAATCACCAATTTATATTAAGAATGGATAGTGTGCGTCCAGCCTTTATACGTAAACGAAATGCCTTGCCGACTCAGACAAGCTACCACGTACTCTTTTGAGTTCTCCCTAGCCGGCATTCAAGCTAGATTCTCAATTTAAACAAGAAAAAGGCAATGCTTGAATCCCTCAGATTAACTATTGTCTTCACGGTCCTTATCAACAGTGTAACATTTTCAAGCTGCGCCAGTTATACAAAATATTGTAGTTACTCAAACAAGCATTCCAGACGCATAACAACGTGAAGTGTTTCGGAACTAAACAATGCGCTCAGCTTTGCACGTATAGTTTGTTTAGTCTGCGGATTGGCTCCTCTGTCTGTCTGTCTGTCTGTCTGTCTGTCTGTCTGTCTGCCTGTCAGCTAAGGATAATGACATTATTCACATACATAATCCTTGATGCCATCTCTAGTAGCCTAGTAGCTAACTCTAGTAGCCTTGGCTTGGTACGAGGTATGTCTGGAAGGTGTTCTTGGCGGACATTCCCATCGTTATTGAAATGAATGGCGAGCAGGAATGGGAGCAACCGCCATTCGCTCGTGTGTTTGCCGATGAAGACCATGCAGCATGCTTTGAAAACATTAAAGAGTCGTTATGTATTTACACTGCAAGCATTGACCCGCGCGGTGCTGGGTCTCCAGCCGAACGCGCAGTGTTGTGGGGGGTAAATTTTACCCCCCTCGTATCATCCGAACCGATGACAACAACGCGATGCGCAAGGCGGCGATCGATGGCTCGCAATGATACGAATATAATGCATACCAGAAATTCTCAAAATAAGGTCACATGTCAGGTCACTGTCAGGTCAATGGTCACCA
Source organism: Semibalanus balanoides (assembly GCA_014673585.1). Taxonomy (NCBI): domain Eukaryota; kingdom Metazoa; phylum Arthropoda; class Thecostraca; order Balanomorpha; family Balanidae; genus Semibalanus; species Semibalanus balanoides. The sequence continues at coordinate 74,139 of VOPJ01013593.1, forward strand.
TTCAGATATTTTGTGTTTTTGGGCCATAATTTCCATCCAAAGCCTAAGATTGAGACTGTTATTGCACGAAGTGCTCTCAAAGGTAAAATGCATCTCCCGCATCCCGCGATTAAAATGTTCAGCAAAGGTCAAGGTCAAGCTCAGGTCACAAAAGTTCACTGTTGGCAACAGGTCTACGAAGGTCATGTGAAACATGTTTGATTGTTTGAGGGTTATTTTACACGTATAATTCGACAGTAGTAGATATTTTTACAGCCTGACACCATCAAAGTTCAAGGTCAAGTCATTTAAGGTCAAAATGTGAAAGTGATCAATCTAAATAATCAAGGCATGTAGCCTCTCTCGTCCTCCGCCAGTACCGCGACCGTCTCCTCAACGCGCTAGACAAACAGGTGGTGCTTTCGATTGTCTATTTTAAGCGGTTTTCTGGGAATATAAGACATAGCATAATGGAACAAAACACAGCATTAACGAAACATGAAACGTAATGGAACAAAACGCAATAAAACATCGGTCACAGAAAATCACCACAAGATGATGTAACAAGCGTAGAAACATATCTAACGAAATCCGCGGTCTAAATTCACAAGCAGCTTGTCCAAACCAAATCTGACACATAATACAATTTAGCGCGGATAACAGCAATGAAACACATTCAAGGGCAGTGATGAAAGTGTTATAGATGCACATCGAATATCCGCAAACGAAACTCGCACTAAATAATACACCGGAAATAAATATAGCCAAACGAACACGGAATAGCAACTAAATCTTACCGGAGAATGATCCTATGGGTACGAGAGAGTGGCTGATCTAATAAGCAGCTGCCGGCTGCTTCAGGTGGCATCAGAGAACAGGCGGCCGTCCCCGATCACTGCGGCACGCCCGCCGCCCAGCCGACCTTTCACAAAGAGTGGAACGGCAGGGCCCGAGGCAGCGCCACGGTCGAGACCGGTCCAAGCGGAGAGGGAGCCGACAGGCGAAACCGGTCATGGGCAAGACGGGTGAAGGGTTGGAGCTCACTGGCGCGATAAGTCTCCAGAGTTCCAAACCTACCGGGCGCTAGCCGCGGTCACAAGGCATGTGTCAAGTCCAGTTTTGTATCAGAAATACAGTGATGACATTTCTTTGTCTCTATCTGGTCAATCAAAGTAAAAAAGTAATTAAAAAATGACGTCATGAGTTACTTTTACTTAGGGCACCATTACTCAGTCAAAAACAAAGCTATTTCCTTTCAATTTGGTTTAGGTATCATCCATACTTGGTGCTCTGAAATAATTTCCTGTATTTTGGATATCTTTAAACAAAAATTGTAGAAACATTTCGAATGTTGCTATTTTTAGGTGTCAAAAGCATTTTTTTAATCCGAGATAACCAGATTAAATAAAATCTGTTTTTTAACGTTTTTTGTTTGTCGTTTTTTTCTTTTTAAAAGAAGAAAAAAGTCTTGCAAACATTTACATTTTTTACAAAAAAATGACATGACACAACGTTTTTAAAACGTCATATCTCCTAAAGTACTCCACTTTTTTCAGTGAAAATTTGTGAGAAGACGTGTAATGGATCCAACATACATAAGGTACTTAGAATCTGACGTTGCTATCTATCATTGTTTTTAAGTTATTCAGAATATCTAGGAGGGGTACAATTTATCACCCCGGCGCCGCGTGGGTTAAAGGAAGTGTGCCTACCCGTTTGGAATGATAAATATATTGCTATTACTGTAAGAATCTATTGGTTTGATTATTTGAAACGATAAAATTCTAGTCTGGAGCCCCTGAAGTGTTTTTTTTTCATCTTATATTCTGTTTTGCATATTGTGTTGATTTGATATCCATAAACGATCACAACTACAGAATAAAGAAGATGCTACCTAGAATGGCGCACCTAAGACAGTACAATTTCCATACAAACGATGTTTAATGAAACCGAGGCTCTGTTCGGCAGCTGCTATCAGCGCACACGAGCTGTTTTCTATTGGCCAGCGCTAACGATACATGCTAGCAGTGTAAACGTTATGGCAATGCTTCTAGTAGCGAAAACTTTTCTGGAGCCTACTGATAGTTGTGTGATTCCATACTGATCTTTGAGCCTGAGGAATAGCTCAGCATCTAGGGTGAGTCTGCAGAAATGAGGTAATGACTAAATTCAGACAAATCTGTTCTATGAACCAGTGTCAACAACTTCGCTTAACCGAATACCGATGTGAGTAGCCACACATCCTGGGCATGACAAACTATGTAGAAGTGTATCGTACAATACCCTTCGATGCAATGTACTATGCGGTTTTGTCCTTCTTAAGAAGACAATATAATCGGTCTTAATGTATCTCTTAGTGATAGCAGATATTAAGTTATGCATTACTATGAATACAAATGAATAAATCACACAAGTAATGACTTAATGGGACTACATCAACAACACAAGCACCAGTGAATGTGTCTTTGTATGTTTGAATCAATTTTTAGATACGTCATGATAACAACAATCGATGAATATACACCAGTGAGTTTTGCAATACCCAATTATAGTATTTCTTCTACAAAACCTTCAGAGCGAAGACTTACCACACATCAGCTTTTTGATTCGATTGTTGCGGGGCGTAACTCTAGTCTTATTTGGATTCATATTTATTTATTCAGCCTCACCACCCACAGGTGTTTTGCCCGATTACAGGAGGCGCTCCTTCTCCTCCTTTCACCGGGATAAAGTTTACGAAGCCTTTCCCAAGAGTCTCCTCGAGTCGTACAAGACACCAGCGTGTGTGCCCTGGTGAGGGTCGAACCCACGGTCGGTGCCATCTTTGCACCGAAGTCAACAGTGTAGACCATTTGATCACATCGCCCCGGAATCTTCTCTTTCCTTATTTCCTCATTTCTTACGTTATTCCAGATTTTGATTGGCTCCTCCTTACTTTCATATCCTGTACAATTTTACATCTTGTTAACCTGTTTGCTGTTTGTTTACTTTTTAAGTAACTTGTCAATCGCTTCGCTCGTCTTCAGCTTCGTCAGGAGAAGAAGCGACAGAAGCAGGAGGAGGAAGAGCGTCGTAGAACGTCGCAGGAGCATCGGCTGCAGTCTCACGAGCCTCAAATGAACGAGCGCCACCTCTACCTGTCAGCCGAAGACGTCAGCGAGATCAATCTGCTCTTCTCGACATTCTACAAAATGTGAGTCAGGGTCAGGATAGCTCAGCTGGTAAGATACTCGGGTTGGAGTCCATGGGTCCTGGGCTCGAATCTGGATGCGAGTGGGGGTTTCGCCGTGTGGGTTGGTGTGTGAAGTTCTGACGGTGCGGCCTAAGAATAAGAGACAGTAAGTCATAGAGACCACCCCGGCCACAACATGTGAGTTCAACTATTGAATTGGGGCCTCTGGCTGTCCACCAGCCTAAGCTCGCCGGTTAGAATGGTTGGGAGGTCGGCGAGCTGGGATTTCTTGTTCCCTGGTTTTAGAAGTTTAATTGTAGTGTGATTGGTTTTTACTGGTGGTGTAGCATTCACTCTGGCATTGCATTCCTGACAGAAGTTCATTATTGAATGAACTTCTGTCATCAGGAATGCAATGACATACCTGCACATAACGAGGATGTAGACTGGGAGCTGCAACTTGATGCTTACTGCAAATGTTATGAGATACTGTACCAGGGGTAGATCCAGAACGGTAGTTTGGGAGGGGTCACTGGTGCTGGGGAGGGGGGGGGCAAAGTCCAACAAGTATCACACAATTCTGATAACTGATCGGATTCTTCTTGCTTATGCATTGATAGCTGGCTGAAAACAAATTTGCTTTAGTAAAGCTTGCGTAGATTTTATTTCATAGCAATACATGTGTCGATTTTGCTCCGATTTCAGACGTTGGGGGGAATGGCTGGACTGCCCTCCCCTTCTTCCCCTTGGATCTGCCCCTGTACTGTACCTATTACGATGCACAATCTACCTATTTTCCACCGAAAACAATGAATAATAAAGCCACTCGGAGAGACTGCATCGCGGTGCTAGATGCCTAAAATGGGTGGTAGACTGCGCCGCGCGTCACGTGGGGATTGCGGTACAGCCTACCAACCTATTTTCCCAGGAGCGGTAGGGAACAAACTACCCTGTGGTAACTGGTAAGCACTAAGCACCCGTTGTTGATTAGGTTAGACAGATATCAGTGGACAGTGGTGGGCAGCTCCCGCTACTTCGTTGCACTGTTACTAACGAAACTACTGTGGTCAGTAACAGAGTGACTATCTTGTTATTTGTCAAAACAGGTAACGGTAGTAACTTCGGTTACTTTATAATAAGTCCGCTACTCCGTTAATTCCTTCATTTTGTGTTGACATAATGGGTCGGTGTGAAAAGAATGGGTACCGATAGCTGGGGAAAAATAGGAGTAGCATATAAAACCGATGTTTTACCGAACGAATCTCATCTTAGGTCATCTGAGGTCAGATATCTTGGTTGACCTGTGTAGGAAAATGACCCCAACGAAACATATTATTGTGTAAAATGGATGCCAAATTTGATATTAGCGACACAAAGTGCTTGAGAAACTGCCACAGGCCAAACAATTTATCACAAGTCATCGGAGGTCAGTGACCTCGGTTGACCTCTGAAATGGTCAACAGATCATGATCTCAGTGAAATAATAAATGTCACCTGTTAACATATCCATATGTTTTTTAACAACAAACACTAGGAAAGTGCATAAGTTACAAGCATCGATACAAGGGGACGCCATTTGCGTCTGACGACCTTGATAAATATTGAAATTTTGGTAGAGTACGTGACACAATGTTATAAAGTACGGTACTGAAAGTGTCATCGCAATCAGTTAATAGCTACGCGAGTTATTCCCGAGAAAAGAGAGGTCAGTGAACCATAAGATTATTAAGCCCAGTTAAATATTCGGTGCAATGCGGTCAGGGTGCTTCTTGTTGGAAACTTGTTTTGCGTGCAACTTATTATCGGCCAATTCGCTTCATTACGGATTCACGAAGGCATAAAAGCTGGTTCGGGGGAAGGTAGATCTAGAGAATCCCCTTTTCTAGAAAGTCGTTGGATTTCTATTCCTAATGCATTGAATTGATCTAAACACTTACCGCAATGTCATTTATATGTTCTTTTACATTAGCCAATGTGTAAAGTTTTGCTGGTTTCGGGCGCTTTGTCTTGGCTATGACCCCATTACAAAAAGTAAACCCCTGGACCCGCCAGTGAAGTAAGCCCTGGTAAGTTATCCACCAAAGTAGAGTTATACATGGGGCGGCTATCCCCATGGCTTGCCGAACCCCATGGCTAATGGGGTGGGCCGTACGGGAAAATCTCTAGATAATGGCTGTAGCTACATAGTCTACCTGGGAGTAAAGATTGTTTTTGCATCAATCTTATCAAACCAATTATGGTTAAAAGAAGCCTTGGCATGCTGCCATAGCAAAAGACTGCAAATCAAAATATTATATAAATTTACAAAAATCCTCATGGCTGGCCAACGGCCAGCCATTTACATTAATAATGGCTGTGGCTGGCTGTGGCTGTGATGCCATGGCTGTGGGGCGGCTAGGCCAAGGAAAAGTGCAGCCATGTCGAAACTCAACACCAAAGGCCCTTGAGCAAGTCCAGCATTCAGCAAAGGGCCAACGCCAGACGGACGCCGCTTATTTCGCCAGCGAAGGCAAACCCGATTCCGCATCGGCAGTTACGACGCCTCGGAACTGCCTCTTCATCCCGCTTTTATTTCCTGCAAAACTCCCTGCGCACCCATCCCCAATTGACTAGCACAAAGACTCAGGCCTGAGGCGGCCGTTTCACAGCCCGCCAGCGCCCCTTGCGGCTACTACAGGAACTACGCCGTCGCGCCGCCTGGCGGCAGGGTGCGCCGCCGACCCTGTTTACTGCCGGCGGCCCTGGGCCTGGCCGGATCGGACCGGATCCTGCCGCTTCCCACGTGTCCACCGCTGCCGCATGTCGACTTTACGGTGCTCTTTATGACCGTGCATGCTGTCCTGTAATTGCATGACAGTCGGGCTGCATGCGGCGCGCAACTGCCATCTCGTTAGGTCCACTTGAAGAGGCCATTAAATTCTGCGTCTTCACTGTCGCGGCCGTCGGACAGGCCGTCGCTCGCCCGTCGCACACAAACAAAAGGGCGGAACGACCACTGTCGCGAAAGGTGAAGCAGCCACGTCCGACCGGCGGACTGTGACCTCTCCCGGCGGTGGCGGTTACGTTGTCTTGCCATTGTACCGGCTAGTTTTATCGGCAGCGGGTTTCTGGTAACTCTCTGGCCGCTGCTCCGGAACAAAGCGTCATTGAGTGAGGGGGTGGGAGGGGTAGAGGGGGGGGGGGTCAGTGACCGACCACCGGTCGATGCCGTGACCATGGAGCGGCTCAGTTTCCGTTCGGGAGGGGACCGAGTGGGAGATCGAGTTGATATGGTACAAGGCTAATGTGAGCTGTTGCTAGGTGAAATTAAGATGGTGACTAGCTGAAATATCTGTGATTATGGACATTGTTTTGTGCACTGCACGTTAATGTATATACGTTAACTATCGAATGCTGTGAATGCCAAACTTGACATCATATGCTGTCTTTCTAGAGCAGAAGATGAAAACTTTTCCTGTGTTTTATCCCGCTCCCCGGTGGCATCTGAGACAACTTGGCCCTGATGGGGTGGGGGTCATAATGAGCCCCCACTTACGTGAAAACTAGAAAGGGCTAGAAAGACGTAGAAAGACACTCGAAAGCTCGCGACAAGGACATTTGCAGCAACTGAACATTTTTGTCTCAGGTCAATATTGAGGTCACCAGAGGTCATGAAATGTAATTGTTGTATCCAGGTATAGGTCTACGCCCCAGAAACCCCCAACTATCTCGGGATTTATGATAGCTAGGATTAAATGGAAAACAAACAATCGAAAGCTCTGTAAAAATGCAATTGCTTATGTGTTATCATTTTTTTCTCTGATGAATGGTCTGACTCCAGAACTCATCAAAGGTCACGATGTCATTTTCTTCCAAAAATTATTTAGTATTTTTTTCGGTTGAACATAGACAATCATTCTAACACAATCGTGTTTATCTCGTCAAGACGCTTTGAAACATATTGATGATGACTTGGTTATTAGAGCTTAGTGCTTGTGCGAGGAACATAGTTGTCACAATTCACAAACAAAATACCATGACATTTTCCTCGAAGATATGACAAAATCCCAAATTTATCCAAAATTAAGTTATTAAAATTAATTAAGATTTTTCATATCTTCGAGGAAAAGGTCATGGTATTTCGTTTGTTAATTGCGACTTGGTTATGTCAACTTCAAAACTTGACCTCAGGTCAAGGTCATTTGGTGACTCGAGTAGGTCATGGTACATATGGTGCGATGCGTATTGACGAGATAAATACAGTGGTGTCATTTGCGCAACCCTATCTGTATTGTCCTAGTTATTGACGCAAAATGCTGGTGACCTCATAGAACCTCAGCTGACATTCCAGAAGTCACTGAGAGACAATTATTATTGCACCTGGTTAATCAAGGACGAGCGAAAGTAACATTATTCTGAAATAACTGACCTGATCTAATGCGTATTGTCTCCATAGGAGGCATTCGCATATTTTACATTGGCTTATAATGGGGAGATAACTAAATTGACCTGGCCTTAGGTGACCAATATACATAAAACAAATAATAGATACAATAATTGTAGGTATTTGTGACCTTATTAAATCCTACAAGTTTCGAATATCTCCGACAAACACTGTGGCTTTGGCCCGACCACAAGCATTTGTTCGGCTAAGGTCACTTTACGTGACCTGGTGACCTGAACGGAGATGACCTGAAGTCAAGTTTTCACACAATGTGAGTATTCGATGATTAAATGTTTGTACAAAAATTGGAGGCGCTGCTTGCTGGCGGTTTCCTGCTATTCCCGAAAAATATAAGGGGACCCAAAGAGTCAAAATGATCTCCCCCTCCCCACCTCCCCCCACACACACCAGGGTGTGGTTAGTATAACCGTAGACTGGTTTGTTTTTTTAAATGTTGTATAATATCTATTGCTTGCAATTTAGTTTTATATATAAAGCAACTTAATCTTAAATAGCCATTATTTTTGTTTCGGCGTCAAAAACACATATTTATCTTAGATGATCTCGTTTATGCCAAAATGTTGTACCTATAATCTGACATCCTTTTACGTCCTGGTCAATCCCACCATCTCGATACTTCGTATTGTCTCAGTCAACGATTCTTAAAGGAATGGATGTAGGTGCATGGATGAGAAATACCCTGGATTGGCCACTCTCTGTCGCGCCTTTGATGTAGGAGACCATGGCGGCCACTAGCGGTCGAACGTGAAGTCTTGGCCATACAGGAGAGCCCCCAACCACAATCAAAGCCGAAACCGGTCCCCTCGTTACTCTTCCGATCTAATAACCGCAGCGCGATGCACAAGGTGGCATATAGAAAGCTCTCAATGAGACGAATCAGAAGCATACGATAAATATTCGAATAAGGTCACATGTCAGGTCACAGCCAGGGCAAGGGTAAAAACAAAGAATTTTAGTTGATGGGTCATATTTTCCATCCAAAGCCTTATATTGAAACTCTTTTCACACAAATTACCATCCAAGGTATGATTAACAAATTTCCTCTAAGGTATGGTATGAACAAATAGGTACTCGGTATTGCTGGATCCCATATTTGAAATGGCATTACACATTTCCAAATTATAAAAGAACCAATGAATGTACAGCAACGGCACGCCCACCATAATGATCCTTACCTTCCAAGGATTCTATATACCTATATGTATATGCGTCAAAACAACTGTACTTGCAGAGCGAAAAAGCATCTGAAGCACTTCCGCGCTTCAACGTTATTTAACATAAACAAACCGTCTCCTGTATGTCGTTTGGTCGGTCACATTTGTCGCTGAGTGGCCAATACAGGGTATTCCATGGTAGGTGGAAGCTACCTCAGCAGCGACGGTGGTGGAGCCTGGCGGAGGAGGAGGCGGGCAATGGAGTTGCTGAGTCGAACCTGTGGGAAAGCAGGTAGAATGTATCTTGGGGTTAGGGCCAGGGGAGGATCCAGGGGGCGATGGGGCTGACAGCATCCCTTCCAATGGAAATTTGCGCTCCTGCGCTGAAGGCGCAGGCCCACTAGTTTGGCGCCGACGGTGCAATCTGAGCGCCGAAAGCGCACCAGGAGTAACACATTATGCGCCTTAGGAGACAACTATTGCCTTCAAACATCAGCGTCATCATACACCAGACATGCTCACAATGTCCTCTAATTTTCTTTTTAATGGAAGGCTGGTAAGCAGTACCCGTCCACAGAAATATGCAATGGCACTGCATGCGTCCCTAAGGGTAAAATAACGTTATAATAGCTGTTTTCACGATGGATTATTTTGCGCAAAATGTTTTAAAACATTTCAAAATGTATTAAAATGTTTTAGTAGTAGTCGTTTTTACGATGGACTAATTTGCGGAAAAAAATGCCCTACGGGACCGAAGGGCGAGGTTTAAAACATATATCGCAAATTAGTTCATCGTTAATTCGGCTACTACTAAAACATTTTAACATGTTTTAAAACATTTCGCGCAAAATAATCCATCATGAAAACAGCTTACAGCCCGTTGAATTGACGTTGGGGATGGGTCGGGAGTGTCTTTGGGGTGGAGGGGGTAGGGTTTGTGTTGAGGGCGGAGGGTGAGGGGTGGGGAGGGGGAATGAGGTGGAGTAGGATGCGGGTGATGATGCAGTCCAATAACAGTTTATGGCCGGCTTAACGATGTGTTCCGTAGCGTTACGATCTCCCGGTATTCCTGCCGGGCCCCGTCTGTCAGCACTGCCCACCACAGAGAGGCTCACGTCACCAGATCCACTCCTCCTGCCGGGCCCCGCCTGTCAGCACTGCCCACCACAGAGAGGCTCACGTCACCAGATCCATTCCTCCTGCCGGGCCCCGCCTGTCAGCGCTGCCCACCACAGCGAGGCACACGTCACCAGATCCACTCCTCCTGCCGGCCCCGCCTGTCAGCACTGCCCGGCACAGAGAGGCGCACGTCACTAGATCCATTCCAGGACACAGAGCTCTGTTGAACACTTGCACAGCCACTAAATGGCGAGGGCCTTATAAAGAACACAGGATCTGAAGGAATCCTTGTGAAGATCTAGGATCCTGCAGCACTCCACGTCTAAAAGGTTTCAGTAGATTCAGGATCCAGCAAAGTCCCACAGGACTTTTGTAATGAAAGAGGGTCCGCAGGATACCACGATAACCACCACTGAAAATATTCAAAGTATGCAACATGAAATATCTCACAAAATGCGTAAGCTGCAGGGCTATACAAATATCTCTAGAGGATTCCCAGACTTAAGCTTCTGAGTTCTGAACGTATATGCTATATCCCTCGCCCTACGGCGGAGGCCTGACAGCCGGAGCCCCCCCCAGAGGTTTGTATTGAATAACTTTTTACAATTGCAACTCATTTTTCTGAAATTTGCTGTAGCTGAGTTTACAACAATTATACACATACTGTCGAAATTGTGTTGAAATCGGTCTAGTAGGCTCGGAGATAATGACGTTTTAATGACGTCATGTTCGTAAAACACGATAAATGTTTGAAAAATCATAGAAAAAAGAGTTTTACAGCAAATTCCAAACACAAAATAGTGAAGACGTACAATAATTTTTTCTTTAATATGGCAGATTCAAAATTTCATAATTTTGAGTTTGTGATGCCTCAAAAGTAAAAAGAAATATTTTTGACAAAGCCCCACAAAATCAAAATTTTCAAAGACAATTTGAAAACGGGAATATCTGTGAGAAAACTCATTATAAACAATACCAAAACCAAATTTCAAAGCAATATCTCTATTTTTGACCGAGTGATGGCTTCCTGTGTGTCAAAGTGTAGTGTAGTGTATCAAAGTGTATCAAACTGATGACGTCATTTTTTTATTCACTTTTTAAGACTTTTGTTGACCAGATGCGAATCAATCAATACCTTTTCTGTATTCAGGAGCAAAAACTGATCTAGGAACATTACTTTTTATTTGCATTTGTCGTTTTCTAATTCTGAGTTTTTGTATCGCTATTCTGGATGTGATCGAGTCGAGGCTGCTTATGTTAATCGGCCATAGCAGTAATCATCCATGGTGACGATTTTCGCCACCTAGGAGGTCATTAACTAGCTAAGACCTAAAAATATATATATGGTTCGATAGCTAATTCAACGACCAACAGCTTGACGCTAACCAAATTATTTTATTTTCATAACTTTAATAATTTCGAAGGTCTGAGCAAAATAGCTATTTTCGGACTCAGTCGATTTTATGTCTTTCACTTGACCTGGAAGATCACCCGTTGACCTGAAACCAAAAAATGATATACCATCAGATTCCTCACATGACAGGCAACATGCTGTTTTTTTTTCCGCGATCCTCTACGTTGCTTGGTTTAGAAGTTAGCAGGGGGGCTGTCAGCCCCCCTCGTAGGGGGAAGGTGAAAAACGCTCCCGTAGTGCGAGGGATATGGTAACTTTTTTGAAAATTATGCTTATGTAGAATGTACAATGTACATTGTACATACATGATCATGTTTTTTACGAAGAAGACAAAAATGTACATGATCGTTCATATCCAGTACAATTATATTTCTTAGAATCCAGGCTCTCTAGGGTCCGTTCAAAACCCTTCAAGAACAAATCCCAGGACCCGGCAAGATTCCGGATCCTGGATCCTACGGATTTTAGACACCGGATCTCCTTGGGATCTCGACACTCGTCTGCAAGCCACGCTATGGACACTCAAAATCCTCACTCATTAGTCTTCAATCATATCCGTGCCAATTACCGATGTAAATCATAAGACCATGGCCGAGCCGAGCAGGCTGCACTACGTGACAAGCACGACGACTCTCAGGTAACGATCACCGGGGAATTGTAAATGAGTCTTTGGAGTAAGCCCTCCAGTGACTGAGCCCCGGCCGAACCCATCACCGATTTGCATATTACAATCTGCTGGTCGTCTTCTGTCGAGCCTCCATAGACCGTGCGGATTATGGAGGATTTGCATGCAGCTGTCATGCCCCGGCGTCCACGTTCACCCCCGACACCTGGCGCCAAAATAGAGCTCGCGCCACCGCCGGAAGCAATCTGGCTGCCCGGGTTGGCGACGCGCGCGCGGCACCCTGCAGGGATTCAGGGAGACGTGGCTGATCTACAGGGTGGAAAGAAATTACGCGAACATCTGTTTTTCCCGAATTTTACCTGTCAGTGACTAGCCAATAATAACGGGGGCTGGCGCTGGGCACGAATAAACTTATTTGCTATTGCACCGCCCACCACACGTGACCTGACCTAGGGCGATGACCCGGCTGGTCAGAACACGTTAAGACTTTGGAGGGTACGGACGTCATAAGCTGCGTAAGACCAAAATGGGTAAAGAGTACAGTGTTGAGTTCCACGGGAAGGTAGTTGGGATGGTTTTGGCTGGAATGGAACGGAAAGTGGTCTGTAAACGTCTTTGGATCAATCGTGTACTCAATTATGACGTCCGCTGAAGCGAGACCAAGGCCAGGAGTGGGTCTTCAAGAGCACAGCCGGCCGGGCAGGAAACGCCTCTGTGCACCCAGTGCCAAGCGGGTGATCGCCATGTCGGTGACGAAACGATGTCAATCGACCCGGGAAGCTGGCGAAACGGCCTTACGGGGCCCGGGTATCCGATCTACGCATACCACGGTCGCACAATAACCCCGCAAAAATTTGAAGCGTCAAGCCCTACAGACCCTCAAAAAAGCCAAAACTCAACCAAAAAAAAACAGCGGAATCATCGCTTAAAAGTTCGCCAAGGAGCGAAAAACTGGACAGAGAAAGACTGGAAGCAAGTGCTGTGGTCGAATGAATCACCTTTTGAGTTATTTCACTCGCCGAACTGGCAGAACGACCGCGTCTGGGCTGCTTATGCTTCAGATGTCCCAGCCGTCCCAACCGTCAGGCATCCAGTGAAAGTGCACGTCTGGGGGATGATGAGCTCCCAGGCGGTGTCAGAACTGCACGTGGTGCCTCAAAGGTGACCAAAAATGGAGACTACTATCGGCATACATACTTGAACCAGGAAGTGTCTCCGTACGATTCAGCCGAAGGGCGAAATGGGCCACGATACTCCAGCGCGCTCTCGTGCCAGATGCAAGCGAAGCCATCTTCATGCAAGATTGGAGCTCCTTCCGCACACGGCCAAGAAGACGCAAAAACTGGTGTCCGTGACAACCTCCCTCCTTCTGGGCGTGAGATGTTGGCTGGGAACAGCCCCAGACATCAATCCCATTGAAAACCTCTGGCGATTCTGCAGGAGAAGGTTCAAGCGAGCTGCCAACAGCCACCAGCGGTCGACCAGCTCACCCACCAGCTCAGAAAGCATGGGCGAGATCTCGCCGGATTTGCTTCACAACATGGTGTCCGCATGCCGGGACGCATTCCGCCAGTGCATCGCAACAAGGGGGATACATAACACAAATAAAAGCTTTACGCTATTGCGTCTTTTCCTTCTAAGAAGACGAGAAAATGTATGTTCGCGTAATTTCTTTCCACCCTGTAGACGGGTTGATTAGTATATTTTTGCTTTTTTGTTCAGCAGAGCTACCGGCTGCGCTACACAACAGGCAAAGTAAAAATATAAACCAGGTTTGTAAGTTTTTACTGGTGACTGGTGATTTTTACTTGGTGGATTGGTGGGACGGATTTTAGCTGTGGTGAATTTGGTGGTGTTGACTTGATACTTGGCGGGAAAGGGTATGAATATTACAGAGCATAATACCTTTAGCGTTAGTTTTTAACTGAGACAGTCAGATTGTCGGGTGTACGGAGAAACCTCCAAATCAGAAATTTCACCTTCCAAAACGACCTAGTTGTTGAGTTTCATCGCAACAACCGTTGGGTACGTTTGGTCATACTTTAAATGGACGAATCTCGTGACGTTTCGCATACGTCATCAGTACTCCACTCTGATTTCTACCGCACCTCGTTTTCGCTATTTGAACCACCTGCCCTCCGAATGGTATCAACTGTTTAATCTTGAACGATTTCAAATGGAAAATTACGAATAGATGCTTCGTGAAAAGGCGCAATTGTTGGTGGTTGGCTGGTCGATGTTCATTAAATATATCGATTTAATTTGGACAATGTTTGTTTTTTGTTCACGTTGAACGCACGATTAGCTCAAGATATTCTTGGCTATAACTTAGTCATTTGTCATTATATTTCCAATTGAAAAGAATGCGGACTGCGGACACTCGTCTTGAATGGAACTCTTTTTGGTGGGTGGCTCGTACCTGTAGCTGTAGTATTATCCTCAATAGAGCATAGAAGTACATGCCGTATCTGAGTCTATACATCATGGATACAATTATGCAATATGCATGTGTCTACAGTTTAAAGTACAATGGTCTTTGTCAATTTGCAACCAATTTCCAATGGAAAATTACCAATAGATGTTTCGTGAAAGGACGTAATTGTTGCTGGGTGGCTGGTCAGTGTTCATGTGATATATCGATTCAATTTTCACAATATTTGCTTTTGTTTACGCTGAATTCAAGATCTCCACATATTTTTGGCTCTGACTTTGCTAATTTTCATTGGATTTTCAATGGAAAATAATACCGATAATAATCTTGAAAACAAACACCTTTTGATGGATGGTCTGTAGGTACCGGTAGCTGCAATATTCGCTGGACATCCATATATTTATTTACATCCACCACATACACATACACACACCGATCAAATAAATACACATATTAACACATTTATGGATAGGTATATAACATGTATTTATGCACATGCACATTTATGGGATGTGCATGTGCATGTGCATGTGCATGTGAGTTCACGGAACGCCACTCTAACTCCACTCATACAAGGCCTAAGTGCATAAAAGGCCACATTTTATCATAAAAGGAGTAATATCGCACATTTTCAATCGCGATATTACTCGCTAGTCGCGACCCAGCAAACGAGCTTGTTAACGTTATTTACATATTCTGATTCAAGGATAGACTTTTACTGGTTTGACGTCACAACTCGTTTTGGTGACGCAAGGTTCTTGTCTTTGGCGGATACAAACTTGACGCATATGTAAACTATGGACTCTATTATAAACCCTACCCAAAATTGGTGATCTATCTCGGCAACGATAAGTCGCTCGGACATAAGACAAACAAATCATAGTTTTTCATGGGTGCCTAAACCCCAAGCCCAGCCCAGCCGAAGCCAATGAACACCAAGCCCAGACCAAGACCAGACCCATCGAAATTGATAATATTGATACCTATGCCCATTGGGGCCCATTCAGATAAGGCAGATAATTATTTTCAAAGTTTTCAACCATTTTGTGGGTCCTAGGATTACCCTAGCATGTTTACTTGCATACTATTAACGAGAAATAATAATCATCACGCACCTGTGTTTTGCTGCGTTGCTTTTGGACTCACCGAACACTTTTTCGGTCAACATTTATCGCATACTGGATCAGACTTTGGCATCGGGACATGTTTTTTTTTAAATCTTCCACCACTGCTCCACTAGTACTTACCATGATTTATTGTTCTCATAAAACTGTCAAAATGTATTGTTTAAGTGTCCTATATCATTTGTTAGCACATTTACCTGGTTAAAGATCTGGTTGTCAAGTTAAAAAATGGCTAGCGACATGACTCAAAAATTGTCATACCCATGCCCACCCATGAAAAGTCGAAAAATGCATGCCCAGCCCAGACAATCGGAAGAATTGAGTGGGCACCCATGGGTGCACCCGATCCATGACAAACACTGAAACAGATGCGTAGAGAAATGATCGGCCCGGCGTACCTACTGGTGTTTTACTGGTGATATGCTGAATAAACTGAACTTAACCAAACTCGTTTTCTCATGTACATCTCTGCTCTATTCGACAGGTATGAGAAGCATCCAATGATACCACGGGAAGAACATGGTCAAGAGACTGGCAACCGCATGGTCACCATCTTCGTGAACGGCATCTCCAGGATCGTCAGCTTCCTGGGGGAGTTGCCACGATTTCGTCAGCTGACTACTCCTGACCAGAAGATCCTGATGCAGAATGGTGCGTGAGTGGTCCTCTGTTTCCAACTGATTGCTGGTTTAGACTTGTGCAAGACTTGGGTCTTGGGCGTTGTTTTAGGACCTCAAGCGAAGGAACATAGTGGAAAGTGGGTACTTGTGAGAATGGCATGGGAACTTTGACCTTATTTTGAGAGAAACCTAACCCCTCCTTTGAAAAAATGTTTTGTATATTTGGACTATTTTCGTCTTTGTGTACCCTTTGGTATCTGGGATATCTCAAGTTTTATTTGATAAGATTTTAGCAAAAAAATGATCGAAAAGAGTGAGTGCACCCGGTCCCTATTCCTTCGTCCATATTTTTGGCACTTTTTTTCTTCAAAATATCACCGACGGGAAACCCCAATTACAGGTGAAGTCACGGAATAAAACGTGCTAAAATTACAAAAAGACAAGGGACACCTAAAAGCTAAAAGCACAAAAAAGCAACACCCAGCCACCAATAAAATACAAATACAAACTCATACATAACATGCATACATTCGATAAAACCACCAACTTCCACCCAACCACCACAGAAAACGGCTATCTATGCTAACATATCCAAAACCATAACTTTACAAACCGCAGTTTCTGTAAAAAATGTAAAACGTATTCATGAAACATGTCACTTCTATACATTTTATCCACGTATTCATTTCATCACTCGAGGCAATCGGATAAAAAGCCCATTCATCACGCTTGATACTCGTCCAAAAGGGACGTAAAAGAGTTGCGCGTGACGGCCAAGACGCTGCGGCGCCGAAAGGGAGAACTGGCCAAGTAAAACCGGTGAGTCAATGCGACCCTAAAAAGGTTTCGTAGAGGAAATCAGGTCGTGCTTGCACCCGCGGAATATCAGAGCTTAAGCTTCAAATTTTGTTGCAAGACACAGCAATTTAGGGTTGACTAGAAGTCCTAGATTGGTTGTTCAGCCAAACGGAGGAACTTTGTGTTGTATTCTTTTCACTACGAGTCAAGGTGAGTTTTAGCCGCACCCGTGGGCATGGTGGAACATACTACATCCAAACATTTACCCACCAAAATGTGACCATTATTCCCCGGCAGGCTGTGATCTTGCAACGTGTACTGACCGGCAAAATGCTGATACTGGAGACTGGAGTATATTCGGGAATGATCTAAATGAAGATCAGAAATAACCAGAATGAAAAGATGGACGTTAGCTGAAAAAAACATATCATTCAGTCGTAACGAGCACAATACCGATATAATTCTTCCGTGATTGAACTGAAAAGCGGTGCTTTAGAAACTTAACCCATCTGATTTTCTCAGCTGGAACTGCACACAGAGCTCAGTCATGTTGTATTGCCTATTGGACCTATTGACATTTGTTCATGTTACGTTCCAGGCCTGTTGGCGATTGTGATCCTTCGGGGCACCATGGTGTATGAAGGACCGGAGCGTAAATTCGTCCTGAAGGAGACACCGAACGAGAAGCAGCCGTCCAGGGTGGACATTGAAGAGATTAGAGCGCTGCTGACACCGGAGCTTTACGAGAGCCACGGCAAGTTCTATTCGGTGAGTTCAAGAGACACCCAGTTGGCAGTCGCTTTTTAGCACGAGGAGTTGTGAATCCACGGGGTGTTCGGGTTAATGCATCACTGAAGAGCGTATGAATTCATTGCATCATACAAAATTCGAATATAATGGGTTATGAGTTTGACTTTGGTTTGTATCATTGTTTTTTAGCGAAAATGAATTACAACAATCTAACGTACTATTTGAAAAGCATGTGTGTGCGCACGCACGTGTGTGTGTGTGTGTGTGGGGAGGGGTGCCTGTTCGGTGGTTGGGGCGGAGCCTGTTTGACATGACCCCTGGGCCACGTGCTGGCTTGGGCTCATGTCGCAGTGTCGCGCGTGGAACGGCCGCGTGTGAGGAGCGTGGCATTCCGTGACTGGTGGGCTTGGTGTAATGATAAAGTTAACGGGTCACTGGGGGACCGAGTCCACGGAATAACAGTTCAAGCTGCTTCTCGAAATATGTCGATGCTAACGTAACGGGTGAACGGCTTCCTCACTAGTGCTAGTGCAAAACTATTTGTAAATGTCAGTGGTACAATATTTATAAACAAAATTCCCTAGAACAACCTACATGCCTTTTTTATATATCCCCGTATAAACTTGTAAAGTGCGTGTCACATGCAACTTAAGTGTACTGTTTATTTAAGCTTAAACAATAATTATTCGCAAGAAGCTAACATGAAGAATTATTTATCATAAATTTGTCTTACAATGCCAGTATGTAGAAGTGCAATGCTCGGCACTGGCTTGTAATGTAGAATTCTTGAGTACTTCCCGCGTTTAATTTCCGCAAAACTGAAGTGTCCCATTCCGAAGCACTTTGTATGATTGAAGAGGTGGACCATTACAAAAAAATCATTTGACGCATCGCTCGTTGTATAAATGTTTCAAGAATGCGCACTGTGCAGCAGATATCTTCATAGGGTCCGTTCACCTCTTATAATTGATCGACGCAATGTCCGACTGGCGCTGGCTGTCAATTAACGGCCGCTGGTGCAGATTGCATTTCACGGTGATGGTCCACTGTAGTCGGCACGTGGTCCTGTTATGACGTGGTCTATGGTCCCGTTATGACGTATGACGCATAAGCCTGATTGACAATTATCCGATTCCCTATTAAACGTAAAACCAAGCGATATTGATATTTTAGACACTTTTTTCGGGGTTGTTTTTATTTCAACACATCGAAACACCAGATTTTTGGACATGACTCCATCTTGATGACGGGTCGGTAAACATGTCACGTGTTTCACAAGTTTGTCATCGGCCGGGCTCCTGGTAGACCTTTGCCACCGGCGAAAAAGTTCTGGGTTGGGGGACCGAGTTAACGGAATAGCAGGACAAGCTACTTCTTGAAATATGTCTTATCAGTTAATGGGTGAACGGTCTAGCCATTCACTAATGCAATACCATAATATTGTATATTCGTTGAACTACTACAATTTAAATGAGTGTTACACCAGCAAGACATCTTAATCGGCGAAGGACGAGCGAGTCCGCTCCGTCTATCTGCACCCCACCAGAACTGCGCGTCTTTTGACCGCTGATTGGGAGAGGGAGATCACGTTATGGACAGCTACTGTTTGGCGACGACGTTAGTAAGACATAGCGGCGCGTCACGCGTGAGGGAACTACGCTGCTGGCCGGGACTTGGACTGGTGGCCGTAGCTGTGATGGGCGGCCGATTTTTTAGTTTTACCTCCCTAACTCTGTCTCTATGGGTGCAGTTTGCACCACTCGGGGACAAAATTCAAGTTAAGAACATAAGTGATTGAATGGGACTATCAGCTGGCGAATACCGCTTGTTAATCGGGTTTGGGATTCCAAAGATATAAGCTTCTGAAAAGCGTTACGGTCGAGCCGGGCGTTAACGGTCGGGCCGGGTCGGGTCGAGTCGGCCGCTTATGTGAGAAAATCCCGTGTTCAGTGGGGACTCGCTTGCGCTTCGCACTCGGCTCGTTATTATTTGTGAACACATTTCATTAAAACAACCTGAATGCATTCCTGAATGCACCTTAACCCTATTCCCTGCGGGCGCGGCCAGAATTACGTTAACCTGCACGGGGGAGATTCTGCCTACTCACATTGGTCATGTGGAGTTGTTGACACTAGTCTCGTAGAACCGCTCGGCCTATTTCAATAAGACAAACACCATTCGTTTTTTTTTTCTTCTTCATGAAACACTATTATTTCTTTTTGTTCAAAAATGGGAGGCCAGGGGGCAAAAAAGATTTAAAAAATGTGTTTATTGTAAGCTCATTGTGGCCATGTGGTGTGTGTGACCCATTTTCATGCCTCAAACGTTTTTGAGCTTGAAATGTTTTGGTATTTAATCTGTTAAAATGACAAGTACCAAAACGAAACATCAAAGTCGTATTTAAGGGATATAAAATGGGGGATATTCTGATAACAAATAGGTGCCGTTCGTGATTGTTTTGAACGATATGAACGTCTCATGTGGGTATTATTTGCTGTAATTTGTTAAATTTAATATATGGCGCACAGGTGGATTTGCATAAACATCGTGGTGGTGCTGGTGGTGGAGGGGGGGGGGGCATATGTTTCGTAACGCATTTTATCATCTCAGCTTTTTATTTGAAATTGGAGCCTTATGTGACCGGAAGGGTATTTGTTCGGCTATCTGTGTTGTCACCGTACTTGCGCTTTTCCCCAACAATATAGTGCAATCCAAGTGTGTAAGTGTTGTATGATGTTATAGTTGCAAGTGCCAACGTTTTTCCTAACGCATTTTAATTGCACCGCAAACTTACGAAGGAAGTTGCGCGCGCACCGCACTCGTAAACACCACTCCCTAATAACCATTGACCTGGGACCCTGCCAATCTGAAGTGCCGATTTTTCCCAATTGTGACACGTTACGCGTCATTCCATTCTAAAAAAGTCTCAATATTTCAAGACTCTAGGCGCAACGGCTTATAAGTGACAAGCGAAAAACCACCGAGGGGGGGGGGCAGAATCTGCTCCCGCAGGTAACATGGTTAAAAGTGCGTGTAAATCTTCAAAAGCACCGGTGACGTCGAATTACACTGACTTTCCCTGCAGGCGATACGAGACATGGGCCTGGACGAGAAGACGCTGATGCTACTCCAGATGGTTGTACTCTACTCCAATGACCGGATGGGCCTCGCCGAGCCGGAGAAAGTCAGCAGTTTTCAGGTCAGCGTCCGAGCCGTGCCTTCCGAGGTCAGACTTCTGCTTCCACACGACTTCAATAGTCATCAGACTGAGGCAGCGTATTTCTGTGCGGTAACTTTACTGACAGATATGGCAGCACTGGCGGCTGATACATATGGCAGCACAGGCGGCTGATACACCAAATAGGCGCACAACTAGACGTTGATTGTCACTCGATAGCGTATTGTTGATAACTTTGGAATGCTCGATTCAACCAGTTTGTTTTGTCGTTGTTATCCCGTTACCATGGGCTGCTTATTTTGCGGCATACCTATTCCCTTCTAGAGTATCGCATGCATGCCACGGTGGGTTTCGTTAGGTCTGTGATCAGAAGTTGTCTATTTAGTATGTATTCAGTAAGTGTATATTATCCCTCGCCCTACGGGGACTTTTCCTCACCTTCGCCATACGTGTGTGTGTGTGGGGGGGGGGGCTGACAGGCCTCCCTGTTAACTTCCAAACCAAGCAACATATAGCAATGCAGTAAGAACCAGCACGTAGCCTGTCGTGAGAAGAATTTCACAGTATGCGATTTTTAGGTGGGGTGTCAACGGGTGACCTTCCGGGTCAAGTGATCACCTAAGATCGACCACGTCGAAAAATTAGTATAAGTATAACGCTTAGTACAACTTACGGACGAAGAGAGATAGAGAGACACCGTACAAGGTAACATGTTCTCTGTCATAAGGATAATCCAAATGCATCCTATTTTGAGTATCTCGATCAACTGGTGACCTTTGGGGTCAGGTCAATGGCCCTTTGTGATCTGACATGACCTTGACGAAAAGTTAATAGATCTCGATCTAATAATCGTATTCACTTCAAATCTTGAAAGTATACACATAATTGTTGTAAATTCAGCTTTTGAAAATTTCAGTAAAATGTGCCGCATGTGTACATCACTCGGCCCCTCGCCCTCTCGTAGGGTGAGGGTTATACTCTCCTTCCAACGTTTACCGCTCAGAATGTTCTCCTGACGCGTTCCCTGAAAGGTTTTCATTTATTGGAGACCATTGCCATTTCCTACGCACTGGATAACTTACCGTGGTTTGTGACCGTGATTGGTTAACCGTGGTTAGTGATTGATACTGCGCCGCATGACACAACGGATGATACTGTGCCGCATAGCACTGGTGTTTGGCGGAACATCCCTGCAGGCTAGCTGAAAAATGTGCCTCCAGGGGCGATGTCTTCTGGAAATGATTGGTATTTGGTAGGGCTCCATTGCTAAATTTATAAATGTTAAAGTCATTCTTACAATGCCATAGGCCTGATGTTAAAATGTAATATTATTGGTAGGGCGTTGGCCCTACCAGGGCTATAGAAAACGACACCCATGTGTGTCTCCATCGTCAATACTTGAGTAAAACTATGATAAGCTGATATTTCTGACGTAAACAGCGCCCACACAAAATGTGTGCGAAGGAGACAACAAATAAACTATTTGTTTAAAATTTCTGCAGTCAAATAATCCTGCATTAAACCTGAATATTAAGTTTTCACGGTTCTTTACTCTCGGCTCATATGAATAATAATAGTGCATACAAACCAGAAGCTGATAACCGGCGGGGTGGCCTGCTGTGCTCCATATTTGAGTCGTGAGTGGTTTCAGAAGTCGAGTGCTGTTGACGACCGGGGCGATTCTCAGAACACCGCAGCTATTGTCGGAGTGCATTAGTTACGTAGTCGGACAAATAATTTCAATAGTTTACACGCGAGTGCAATCAAATTACCCGTTCTCGGAATAAGTATATTGATGACTGACTTCACTCGCAATAGGTTCTTGGATCTTTCACATAAGTTGGCATCACAGCGCTGTGGTGCCTCCCACAGCATGCGATTTAGTGGCCTGGCCGGTCCGTGGGGATCCCCAATCCGGTTGGATACTTATATCACTATTATTACTTCATGCTCTATCGATATGATGATAAAGAATATTCTGTGCACACTTGGATTGACCGCTGGCCCTGCGTGTAAATGTGCTTTGTTTACACAAACGTGTCCTTATTTGATTAACTATTTATTGTCCACCCTTCCCAACATCCACAATATATTACGATGCATCTATTGATTTGCCAACATCGTGTTCAGTGTACTGTATGTTTCGCTGTATTTTGTTCTCACTTCTCAGGACCGCTACAGGGACCTGATACGGGGATTCGTTGCACATGTACTGTATGTTTCGCTGTTCTCAGGACCACTACACGGACCTGATTAGGCGCTACATGCGCTGGCAGTATGGCGAGGAGAATGCCCGCCTCCTCTACCCGCGGATGCTGCACAGTTTGGCCGATCTGCGCGCTCTCACGGAGGCTCACAACATGACAACGTACGCTCCCCACCGCTCACAACTCACCGCTCACCCCAGCAACGGATACGGGCGCTGACTGGGGTGGGGTTCCTGGTGTTTGGGAGTCAGAGGCTTTTGGTACAGTTTTGTCCAGTGTCCACCGAAAATGTTGTTTGATTTAGGTGTCGTAAACAGCATGTATTAACGTCATATTTGTAGTTGCTGCTTGTTCGACGTTTTAAGGTGCTTCATCTGGATATAGCTTATCAAGTATCTCGAAAAGTAGTTTCGGTTTGTCATATTTTTGATAATATTTGTAGTTGCTGCTTGTTCGACGTTTTAAGGTGTTTAATCTGGATATAGCTTATCAAGTATCTCGAAAGGTAGTTTCGGTTTGTCATATTTGTG
The DNA here is from genome assembly GCA_014673585.1 of Semibalanus balanoides. Lineage (NCBI taxonomy): Eukaryota > Metazoa > Arthropoda > Thecostraca > Balanomorpha > Balanidae > Semibalanus > Semibalanus balanoides. Next base: position 97,684 of record VOPJ01013593.1, read on the forward strand.
ATATTATGAACTTATGCCTTGACTTACGATCTAACTTAGCCCTGGACCAAATCCTGAAGTGTTGTAACCCTTTTACACGCCAGACTGTACCTTAACATCCTTTTAATTTTGACATGAACCCCAGCATCACAGTGAAGTAAACCCATACCTACCTGCAACGAGCAGACCTAGCCTAAAGGGAGTGTGCCTACTCCTTTGAAATGTCTTTTTTTTCTTACGGTATGAAGCTATTGGTTTGATCATTGGTTACGATACAATTAACGCCTGGAGCCCTTAAGTTGAATTTTTAATTATATTCTGTTTTGCATTTGTTTTGTTTCAAAACTCATGAACGATCGCCATTATAAACAGAGTAAAAAAGATGTTATCTACAATGGCGCACCAATGACAATAAACAAACCCATACGAACAATGTATGGGTTGGTTTATAGTTTTCGAGGCTCTGTTCGGCAGCTGCTATCAGTGCTCACGAGTTGTTTTATATTGGCCAGCGCTAACAATATATCCTAGCGTTGTAATTTAAGAGCAATGCTTCTAGTAGCGAAAGCTCTCTGGTGAATATTGCTAATTTTGTTCCGCCGGAATGATCTTGGCGAATTAGGAATATCTCAGCAACTATAGTGAATCTGGAGAAATGAAGTACATGGCTAAATTAATAAAAATGTGTTCTACAGACTAGTGTCAACAACTCCACATGACCAATGTGAGTAGGCACACTCCCTTTAAAGATCGCAACTCGACCCTGAAATGACCCTGATCATAGACTTCTCCATACCGTATGGAGAAGTCTATGCCCTGATATTACATTGAAATGCTACCAACCCATCCCCTGATCTGATTTAGTTATGACCTTTACTCTTCTACGACCTAAGCTGACCTGAGCTGACTATGGTCTCGTCCACAGAATCCGATTCCCCAAACCGGACATTGGGAAGGTGATGGCGAAGCTGAGCGAAATCGACCTGAACCCGTACCCCAACTACCCGGAGCTGACGGCGGCGGCGGCGGCGGCGCGGGGGTTCGCTGCACCGCAGCGTCATCGCAGCGAAGTGGGCGGCAGGTGAGACACGTGGTGGAAGGAGTGGGGAAAGGGATGGGGAAGGAAGGGGAAGGATGGGGAAGGAAGGGAAAGGGAATACAGAAGTGCAGCGAGAGACAGCAGATAGACGGGGTACGATGGTGATTGGTGAGCCCTGTCGTTTGTATACGCTTGAGGCGTGATACTCTATGTCAATGTGATACCCGATGTTTCTATGTTCTCTATGCTATGATCTCTATGACAAGCCGGCGATCTCGAATACATTTATGATTATGTAGAATGTAATGAGGGCTCGCACCTTGGCACAACAACTAGGCTAGAGTTTTCGACATTCAGTGGCTCTCTCCAGTGTCCGCAGTGACCACCACCAACCCCGTGAAGACCTCCGCAGTGACCCTGACGACCATTTTCAACCCCCACTAATCCTACTAACCCTGTTGACCTTTGACCTCAGGTCATCCTCGGAGCAGGGCGCGACGGACCTGCGGTGGCAATGCGTCTGCCAGGGGGGACAGACCGGCGCGCCCCGCAGCGCTCTGTCAGCCTCCCTGTCTACCCTGCGGGCTTCGGTCCGCCTCTGGCCGCCTGAGGCATCCCAGGCCGGCTCCCCGTACCAGCAGCAGCAGCAGCAGCAGACGTTCGCTGGAGCGGCGGGATACCCGGAGGCGTTTGGAGAGCAGAACGCCTGCTCGTTCGCTGCCAGAGATTTGTCGCAGCAGCAGCAGTGGGCACCCGGGTTAGTGAAGGGACGTGGACGAGCAGGGCGATTAGGGTGGGACGGTGGGCGGTAGATGCTTTTATGTGTATATTACGTGGGTCAGCTTTCAGCTGTCCCCCTAGACGAATGCCGCCTTGTGTCCGTCGTGTTACGGAGATTAATTCACGAAATCAAGTGTTCACGATTATGGTCATGTTTTACGTTCACGTCATCGCTGGCTGAGGCAGTTGGTGCCGTTCATTGGGTGGGGAGATCGCTCCTAACTGGTCCCCAGGTTTAAGGCCCGCTCCCCACTGTTGCGCTTTGTAAGGCGTTGCGTTGCGTTCCGTCACGCCCTCAATGCGTCTAAATGCGTCTCAATGCGTCTTAATGCGTTGTGATGCGTCAATGATTGACGCATTGACGCATTAAAACGCATTGAGACGCATTGAGAGTTGATACCCATTGAGACGCATTGAGACGTGACGGAACGCAGCGCATGAAAAACGCACCCGTGTGGGGCGGGACTCAGTCTCTTTTGCTATTGGACCATGCACACTTGTACCGTGTCTGAATGCCTTTACAAAATTGCTATTTACTATTTATCACTACTACTACTGCCAACATGACCATGACCTCTGATTTTGCCAGGTACCCCGAAGCTGCCGGCCTGCCTCTGTGGCCGGAGGAGCAGCGCCAGGGTCGCCCGTCGGCCAGCCGTCCGGTACCGGTACCCGTGTTCGGCACGCAGCAGGAGTACGACCTGAACGCGCTTCTCGGTGAGCTAAGGGGGACGTCGGGTGGGGACCTTTCGGTGATGCTTGCTCGCAGCACTGCCTGCCTGTCATGTGGGGGACTTGGGGAGTCGGTATTATGCATGGGGTCTTTTAGAGGCGAGGAGGTCAGTGAAAGGTTGTTACATGGGTGTTGGATTTTGGAGTTCAGGATGCGGAAAGTTCCACGTGGAAGGTATTTACTCACACGTCCGTATGGTCGAGGATTTTGATGAGTGAATACCTGATGCGTGTGGGTGTTCGCAGCATGACTTCAAAGTCACTGCAGTTTTGTGGTGAGTTTTGTTCGGGTCATTTCACCGCTGGGTTTTTGTTTCAGTGGCATGAATGAGGCTGAATTAGGCATTGGAACTTAGAGGTTACGCTTCTGTGTGGTGGGGTTACGCTTCTGTGTGTGTGTGTTTTTTTTTGTGTGCAACACGCATGAACCTTGCGTCCAGTCGTCACCAAACGGAGCTAGTCAAAGCCACTTTGTATTTGATGACGTGACATATTCATGACAAAATTCCTTGCAACGTTCTGCTAAGCTTGTCTACATGTAGAGGTAATGTTTCCAAAACGAGCACACTCTGGTTATCGTTTCAATCAGCAATCGCTGGCTCGCATTTAGTTTGTATATCACGCATATAAATCATCCCGACGCACCACATATGGTAATGCCGGTACCAATTTGTACGTCATGCATGCAACTGGACAGCTTTTATACACATTATTTTTGCTGCAATAACTACACTAGGTGTGCAGAGAAGATGAAATACCTTCCTTTCCAATTTTTGTATGGAGTGAAGGCTAAACGCTTTGCGTGTTTTTACATATGGAAGATGATCGCATTTCATTGTTGGGATGGTGTTCAATTGTTGTTATTAGCAATGGCGGCATGCATGCATATTGCATACCTTGCCGGCCGCAATACGTTTTTTAGGGTTAGTGTTAAGGTCTAAGGTTAGGGGTTTAGGGTTTCAGATTTAGTATTCACCCACAAGTGTTGTCCACTGGTGTATATTTTTATACTATTGGGGGGCCCGGCCCCCCAATGATTTCAAATGTTAACATTAGGCCTATGGGGTTGCCTGGTAAGAATGGAGCTAAAATATATAAAGTTAGCATTAGGGCTTCCCAATTATTTCCATAAATTGACGCCGCTGATTGGGTCGTTTTTATTTTTGCGATATGCTTGGCTATACCAATGCATAGCCTGCCCAATACCCGTCCACCAGCGCGAGCGCTGCCTAAGTTGTGACGCGGGGAATCCGGCGACCCGATCGAGATATTGAAGAATGAGTTATTGCCCAAAACGCCCAGACAAACCAGAGCCGTGTAAGCGGTGTGAGTGCTGATATACCTTTGACGGTCGTCTTCCACTTCAGATAGTTCGGCCTCAGAGGTGCACCGCACCACGTATGGGTATCCGGCGTCACGGTCGAATGCCCCGCCCGCCATCGCTAATAACAACAATCGAGCCCCATAGTTTGCCGTTTCTAGCTAACGTAAATAATAACTAGGTATCCGAGGTCTGGNAATTATAATTAACTGATGAATTATTAATGACATTCAAGTAAACAAAGCCACAAATTTTCGACGATTTCAGTTTTTTATGTTATCGTTGGGAGCTGAGTGAACCAGTTATTGCGTATTGTCAAATAAATAAATGGTAGTAAAAAAAAAAAATGTTTCGCTACCGATATTGAGTCACATTTTATCCCGTCTGAGCAAGGGTTGTGCCGATGTATATGTGAATATGCAGGTCCGACATCTTTAAGCATCATACGACACACATAACTGCGACCTCAACCTATTCACATATGCGACCTCAGCGCCCATAACAATGTTATAAAGCCTCAGTACCTGTATTGATTTTACGAGACAAATGATGATGATAGATGTATTAACATGATCGCAACTGTCATATGACACATGAGTGGTGAACCAAAACGGGCGGAACCTCCCCATTTTCTATAACTGCCTGCCCCTCCGAGACGGGTTGGGCCGAGATTTGAGAAAATAACCGCTAACTGCCCTCTAACATGGTCCTGATACGCGAACGGGAAGTAAAAACTCATTGCAACCAGGAACTGTCGACCTTCCCCTTCAGCAAACAGAGACACGGCAAATGATCCCTTGACGCTAGAGCTCAGTCTGCCACAAGACAGCGTCGCTTGCGCACATGGCAAGCCAACAACGGTCGCAATTTGAAGTTGATCCAGCCTGAATTGCACACAAAGTATGTAAACTTCCAGTTACAAGTTGTGTGGCCAGGAGGTGTGTTCGCCGGCGTGGCCTGAGGCGGCTCAGTGCCCCCTCACGGCGCGTGCCTCCGCCGCCGCCGCCGCCGCGTGCCGGCCTGAAGACATGACTCGTGGAGCCGCTGCATGCCCGGTCACAGCTTCCCGACCGTCGCGCAGTGTCCCTCCGCCCATCACCCTAACCCGGACCAGCGGGGAGGCGGGCAGCTGCCCGCTACCCGCCGCCGGTGCCGCTCCTCCGGCCGTCAGTCAGCAGCCGGGGTCAGTTGGCCGATTCACACGCGTCGATCCAGTCGTTATACACGTCGATCGGCTCGGAGAGGATGTTTGTGTTGGTCTGGAAGTCCTCCAGACACACGCGACATGTCACGCGGCCCGAGTTCCGCGCCTTGTCCCTGGAAGACAGGAACAGGTCGTCAGTGCCTAGTTATGTGCAAAGTACCCGACGCAAAAGAGCAGGCATGTCAAGAGAGCGCTGGTCTTTACCCTCGCCCTACGGGAGGGGGCCTGACAGCCCCCCTGAGGATTTTCTTGAATAACTTTTTACACGTGCAGCGCAACTTGCTGAAATTTACGGTAGCTGAGTTTACTACAATCATTATACGGCATACGCATGATTTCCAAATTTCATTGAAGTTGGTCAAGTAGTTTGGGAGATAATGACGTTTTAGTGACGTCTTGTTGGTGAAAAAATTATGTTTGAAAAATCGCAGAAAATAGTTTTGCAGAAAATTGCAAACAGAAAACGTGTCCGTTTCTATCTGTACCAAACGGAACAGATAGAAAATGTCATTCTTTTAAAGGGACACTGACACCTTAACATTAGATTTGAGTTGAGATAGCCATTTTGGCTGCTTGGCATTGATTATGTATGGCAGTAGTTAAAAACAACCACTGAGGTCGAATCACAGCAGCAATTCGAGTATTGATTTTGACATTCTGTAACATTCCCAGTCCGCAGGTATTTGAATTGGACCCTGATTCGATGTTCTTGTCTCACTTTGCTAAATATTTATTACAGGTTCCGACCTCTTGTTTTTACGTTGGCAATACATTAGCCATACACTAGTCATATTTATGGCAGCGGAAGTCTTTTGTATTCCCAAAAAATCCTGTATATACGTCATCAGACCAATATTGATACGTGTTATTTTAATGAAATTGAGCACTTTTCTGTGAGAAGAAACAAATGTCATAATCGGTGTTCCGCAGCAATTACTTCATATTTTGCACCACAGAATGGCGCGTACATTTGATAAACTTTTGGAAGGTGGCAGTGTCCCTTTAACCCGCGCACTGCAGGGGGTGATTTCCGCCACCCCCCCTCAGGTTTTTTCAGGAGTAGCGGAAAAAAAACGCGCGCGTCAGCGCCGCCAAATTTCGTACACCTCTTTGGGCATCAATTACCCACACTTTGTAAAGTTTTGACTGAGGTCAAATCTCAGGTTCAGTCACAAGTCCATTCAAGTGAACCTCACCTTCAAAAATGTTTGCCGTTCGTGCCAAAAGCCACAGTCTTTTTCGAAAGTTTGAGAATTGCAGATTTCATAAGGAAATATCGAGTACCTACAATTCGTATACTCGCGATTGTTCGGGATCGGTGACCAAGGTCAGGTCAATTGCCTGACTCCCCATTTATAAAGTGAATGGGAAAATAAACAAATGTTTCCTTTCATTAAAATATGCATGTGGATCAGGCGTATTCTTTCAAGAATTAATGCTATTTTAGCTAATTGTAAATGATCAAGGTGCAATTGTGGGTCACGTTGATCCTCGAAGGTCATGCTGAGGGTCATCTGAGGTCATCAGCAATGATTGCTAATAACTCTGATAGCAAAGAGATAGAGAACGATTGAGTTGACACCAATGGTTCGTCTAGTCTGGCCGCGTGCCCATATGCAACATGACCTACCTGGGTCACCAAATTGACCTGAACCTTAGGTCAAATTTTGAATTGACCTTGCCATGTCACCGTATATATATGTTTCAAAGCGCATCAATGAGACAAACACGATGGCCGTCAAAATGTTTTACCCTATCTTTTCTTAGGTGACATGCTATTCACGAAAAACTGTTTTGCTAAAAACAGTATGTTTCACCTTTCATGACCTCTGGAGCCTAAAAACTATTATTCTGAGATCAATTTTGAGGACATACATGCGATGCTCAAATTGTCAATGGCTAGTCTATTGTCTCTGCTAATGTTTGCCCTAGCTATCATAGTTTCCGAGATAAATTGGGCGGTTTCGGGAAAAGAGTCCTAAAAGAGCCTAAACCCGGGAAAATCGACCTTGCGGTGACCACTGGTGACCTCAATGTGACCTGATCCAAGGAAACACTGAATTACTTCGATAGAGCTGCCGTTAGAGCTATCTAAATGCCGTTTTCCGCTTGTCGCTAACGTTCGTAGTTTTGGAGAATCTCACGGGGGGGGCGAAATCAACCTCCCCGGCAGTTCGCTCTCCGCGAACCCCTGCAGTGCGCGGGGTTAAGGTGGAAATCTCAGACTTCCGAAATTTTGGATTTGTGACCCCAAAAAGTAATCAAAATCTTCAAAGATGTTAAATAAAATATGTGAGAGAACTGATAATGGATAATATCTAAAACAAATTTCAGAGTAATATCTGTTTTTGACTGAGTGACGGCTCCTTGAGTGTAAGAAACTTATGACATAATTTTTCTAATCACATTTTTTTACCTTTCTGGACCAGATACGAACAAATAAATAACTTTTCTGTATTTCTGAGACACTGGTATAGAAGCATTTTTTGTATTTAACCATTTCTAATTTTGAGGTTTTCTGACAGCAAAATCGCTATTCTAGACGTGGTCTAGTCGAAGTCATTCACTTGCCCTGGAAGATCAACCATTGACCTGAAACCTAAAAATCGCATACCGTTAGATTCCTCGCATGACAGGCAACATGCTGGTTCTTACTGCGTTGCTCAATGTTGCTTGGTTTGGAAGTTAGCAGGGGGCCTGTCAGATTCTCCTCACTCATAGGGGAAAAGTGAGAAAAGCTCCCGTTGGCCAGGGTTAACCTTACTTGGCCTGACATGATGAGTTTGTGTTACTTTGAGCAGTACTGGCTATTTACCCCCAGACTGGGACAGCCAATGGAAACAGTCACATTTACCCCAGACTGGGGCAGCCAGTGGAAACAGTCACGTCGATGGTTTAGGCAAACTCCATAGGGCTGACAGACTGGGAAGCCAGTGGAAACAGTCACGTCCGAGGTTAGGTAACCCCATAGGGTGACAGACTGGGGTACAGCGTTGGATTTCTGGCCGCTTTCTGGTCCCGGTACTTTGCTCTCTTCAATGAGTTACTCCCGTTTGAGCCTCAGCCCTTCGGGTCAAGCTAATCCCCGGGTCATGCTGCGGCCGCATTCCCCTGTGGAGTGCAACTTTTGCGCACACTGGAGTTTATATCTGGACTCTAGAATATACTACAGTATGAAATATAATACATAATTCCAAGTAATAAGTACGTACCACGCTAAATATACCCTATTATATTCTGTACTCAAGAAAACTACTATTCTGGGGTTAAGAATATAACTCATTTGTGAAGAAAGTTTGCATCTCAACTGGTGTTTACTTCGGCAGCGTTCGCTGAACCCGAAAGGCTGAGGCCGAACGGGAAGTAACACTTTGTAAGCGAGAGCAAAACGCTGGGACAGAAATACGGCCAAGAAAATCCAACAACTGCTGGGCAGCCGAGGTGATAACAGTCACGTCCGAGGTTAGGTAACCCCAAAGGGTGACAGACTGGGGCAGCCAGTGGAAACAGTCACGTCCGAGGTTAGGTAACCCCATAGGGTGATGCGGCCCTGGAGACTGGAGAGGAATGCCTAAGCAAGTAAAACTTTTGCTTCTGAATCCTGCAGGTTCAACCAGGAATGTGTGATATAATGGTGGAGTTGGTCCCTTGGTGGCTGCACAGCCAGCCTCGCAGTGCACGAGTATTTTGAATCCAAGATAGGTACCTACTCTAGTGAGATGTTCTATTCAACCTAGCCACTCTGAAGTGTATTCTGAAGTGTTACTTGGACATCTGAACTGAAATAAAAACATAGTACCTACCTATATGTAATATAATTGTATTAAATCTTAACCCTTAATAAATCCAGCATTCACTAGTTGGGTTCCTCAAATTAGAAATTATAATTTTGGTTCATCAGCAAAATTCAGTACTGTGCATCAATGTGTCGAAAAAATGGACATGATGTCACCCTACCAATGACTTTATTTAACCTTTTTGTGGCTGCCACCAGCAGGCAGCAATCAACCTAACCCATCCCAGTTAAGTGCAAATAGTGAGCCAGAAGCAACTTGAATTATTATATAAGACCTGAAGTAGTAGTTGGTCCGGATATTCACTGTGATCCCAGATTTCCCTCCAGAATACTATTTTGAGAAGATGCATTCACCTTGATGCAGCATCAAGATCATTTGCTTCTGAACCTTTTATTTCAGAGATAATAAATATATGTTGAAGAAATATGATCATAATATGGCAGAAATATCTTTATTGTTTGAAAATACAAAATGAAAAATAATCCGAGGTTTCGTGGTTAGCACATTATCAAGGATTCGTTGATAATTTGCTAGCCACAAAACCTCAGTTTATTTTTCATTTTGTATATTCAAACAATAAAGATGTTTCTGCCATATTATGATCATATTTATTCAACTTATTCTTTTTACAATGGCATCAGCTATCATCTCACACATCAAAAGATAACAAATCTATTGCATATCCATTGTAATACCTATTGAATATTGATATTGTAATGGTGGGATATTTAACCCGTCCTTATATTGCCAAAAAGAAGACAAGTTAAGGATATTTTTAGCATGGATCTTGATGGATCAATAGACCCAAGAGATACTTTAAATGCTTATCATGGATTTCTGGGGGACCTGAGAAGTTCCACCCTACTAACTAGTTGTCAGCTAGTGTGAAAGGAAACAAAGAAAAACATAAGCCATGCAGAGATGCTGTATGCAATGGCCACTAAGCATGTATTGTCATTACAAACAAAACAACCATAAATTATCAGCAAATGCCAGCAAACAACCCTGCAGGGATGTGCATGGAAATCCATGACACTGCATGATGCACACCAGAATAGGAGCTTGTTGAATCAGTGGTCAAGGCAACCACCCTACACAACAGGGAATAGGATATAATCTCCCACAGAATATTGTCTGATGCTGCATGATATATTTTCATGATTTTGACAATTTTGTTGTTGGGTCCTGGGCTTGGCACAAGTGGCAATTGTGCCAAAAAGAAAGCCTGCATAAACCAGTGAGCAGTGTCAAGGACAAGTGAAGAAAGGGGGAAGAAGAATACATAAATGTGAGGGGGAATAAAGTATGATACAGGAGTGTTTATTGAAAGTATTTCACCACCTCAGATGTGCACAGAGTCATACAAGCTATAAAGTCATACAGCATAACATATTAAAGAACATTATGTTGGCTGCCAAACAGCCCCATCACTGTGAGCCTCTGCTGTCAACTGAATACCCCACAGCTTCCTACAAAAATGGGTCTGTTCCAACTTCTAACAACCTCAACTGAAGGAGGTTTACATCCTGTCAGTTCAGGCACAGTGGAGCATATATCCTGTCAGTTCAGGCACAGTGGAGCAGAGTATGGGAACAGCCAGTGGAGGTTTCCACTTTCCAATGTATACAGCATGGACACTGGACAGCGTGACACTACCATGCAACTGTGCACCATAACTATAGTCACAAAAGCTAACTTCCCTCTACCAACCTTGACTGCTTACCAACTTGTGGAGGTTTTGCTCAATTGGTTGATGTTAGTGGATGCTCAAGCATTTTTAGTTGAGATGCGAGAATAACCGGTGGAGAAAATAATCAACCTTAGTGATAAAGGATAGTAGTGCCTACTTGAACATCAGTCTAAAAACGCTAGGGAGTGAGTCCTAGTAGAACATATTTTGACCATTTAGACATTATTTCCTTTCACCAGATTCACTCAAGTTGCAGAGATATTCCAAAGGTGCCAAAATCAGTACCTATGGAATCACACAATTATCTCCTGAGAGTTTTTTTGCAACTGGAAGCATTGCCCTAGCATTTACACTGCTAGCATATATTGTTAGCGCTGGCCAATACAGAAAACAGCTTGTGTGTGGTGATAGCAGCTGCCAAACAGAGCCTCAGTTTCTATTGGATATTAAAACATAACAATATGCAAAACAAAATTAAGTAAAAATTAAACAAAACGTGATCCAGACATGAATGTTATCATATCCAATAATCAAACCAATAGCTTCTTACCATAATACACATATATGACAATCCAAGAGAAAAGGCACACATCCTTTAATCTCAATCTAGTTGAGGGCACTGAAACAACCCCAATGCAAATGTATGAATATGCCACATAACACACAAAATTTGAGTTACAAACTAAACAAAAAAACACATAACTACACTAAGACAAATGTATCAAACTTACATCTTCACCTCACAGCTTTTCTCGTGATTGCAGAATGGACAGTTGAAGAGGAGATCCAGTGGTTCGATATTTTTACGCTTGGGAGGTGGCTTTCTGCTGCTCTTCCTTCGACCCATCTTGACAAAAGTAAAAAGGTTTGCAAATTAACTATCCGGTCACACAGACTTTTCTAATCAATATCGCTCTAAATAACTTGCACTGAACTTCTCTCACGCGGGAGACAACTGCACAAGCCTGTGCACAAGCTGCTTGCTTGTTTTCGATGTGGTTGCGTCGGTTTCGTCCTCCACGTTCGCGCTGGTCCAAACTTCAAAGTTGCGCAGTGCCACGACATCAGTGTTCTCAGACTTCCATTTGAAATTGAATAAAAAATATATATTTTCAATGATAACCTGGAAGTTTGCGTATATTTTCATGTTTTAACAAGCCTTAGCTTGTTTTATATCATCATTTTAAGTATTGTGACGTAATTTTCAAGGATGATGAAAACGATATCGATATGGTATCAGCTGTACCTCGGATTTTTTCGCTTTACTGTTAAAAACATTGGAGGCCTTTTATTTGGCTATGACGCCATCTATCCATTTAAAAAATAGTTAACAACATATTTAACTTTTATTTTTTTAAATTTCACTCAAAGCGAGTATTTAAGACATTTGTGTCATAAAAAACGCAAAAGGCATTTTGGTGACGTCAAATATAGAAATTATGCCACTTGGACTTTTGCTTCACCTTGACATGTATACAAATGCATCAAGCATCATGTAATGGACCGCGAATTCGCCAAAGGCCATGCATTGCCGGCGCTCTGGGGGTGTACGTTTGTTGCACGGTATATAAAATAAGGTTAAAAAAAATAAAAAAATGTTTGTTGGTTGGTGGATTGCGTGTCGTTTTTATATATTAAAAAAATCAAAAAAATACTTACAATGGTTTCCGATGGCGTGCAGGTTTTTCGCGATCCGAAATAGATCAAGATCCAGCGTGGCACTGTATTGTCTGTATTGGTATCAATATTCTTACCTCGGTATTAGTCGCGGAAAACTGGTCAAATTTCATATTGCATGAAGCTTTCCATTTTTGGAATGAAGTTTCATAAATGGTTATGCATTTCTAAAATGTGGGATTTTTTATCAATTGAAGTATGGGAATGCAAATATTTGCTGAATGAAACTCAAGGTATATGTCAAACGATGTGGTTGCTTTAGTTTGATCTCATATGAAGAATGATCTCAAACAAATATGGAGAAAGACTAAAAATATATATTTATATATTAATCAACAACAGGTCAATTAATCCACTAATAGGTGAAGTCAGGGAGCATGACAAACCAAACACACAAATCAAGATTGATGTAAACAAGCAAAAAAGTGGCTTCAATGGTATTTTTTGATAACTTCGAGGGAAACAATATGCACATCATTATGCAGATTCTAAATCCGCCAGGTGCATAGCTGTTTTGGGACATTGAATGTAAAAATGTCTTGAAATCTTAACCTGCGCACTGCAGGGGGTTCGCGACGATCACAAACTGAGGGGAGGTTGATTTCCACCACCCCGTGAGATCTTGAAAACTATGCAACATAGCGACAAGCAGAAAACGGCATTAGATAGCTCTAGACAAGCTCTATCGAAAGTATTTCTGTCTTTTCTTGGATCAGGTCACAATTGTGGTCACCAGTGGTCACCAAAGGTCTGATTTTCTGGTTTTAGGACTCTTTTCCAGAAACCCCTGATTATTTTGGAAACTATGATAGCAAGGAGCAAACAATTAAAGAAGCAATAGATGGCTATTTAAATTTGCTATGACACCTATGTCCTCAAAATTGAGCTCGGATTAATAGTTTAGGCTCCAGAGGTCATGAAAGGTCAAAAAGGCTATTTTTAGCAAAGCAGTTTTTTGTTAATAGCATTTCACCGAACAAAGATAGGGAAATAATGTTGACGCCATCGTGTTTTTCTCATTGAGACGCTTTGAAATATATACAGTGACCTGGTAAGGTCAATTTCAAAATTTGACCTCAGGTCAAGGTCATTTGGTGACCCAGGTAGGTCATGCTGCATATGGGCAACCGGCCGGACGAGACTAACACAGTGGTGTCAACTGCTCGTCTCTACCAACTTTTAGTATCAAGGAGTTAGCAAATCATTGCTGGATGACCTCAGATGACCTTGTAGAAATCACTGAGCAAAAATTGCATCTTGGTCATTCCAGAATGAAGCTAAAATAAACATAATTCTGAAAGAATTAGCCTGATTCCAATGTATATTTTCTGATAGAAAGCATTTGTTTTATTTTCCCATTCACTTTTAACAGGAAGGTCAGGGAAATTTGACCTGACCTTGGTCACTAGATACCAAAAAATCCGAGATTTCGAATTGTAGGTACTGATATCGGTATGAAATTCTGCAAGTTTCAAATCTTTCGAAAATAGACTGTAGATTTGGCACGAACACAAACATTTTTGATGGTAAGGTCACTTGACATGAGCTTGTGACCTGACATGACCTGAAGTCAAACTTTTTTCAAAGTGTGGGTAATTGATGCCCAAACAGGTGTACGAAATTTGGCGGCGCTGCGCGCCGCCGTTTTTCCGCTACTTCTGAAAAACCTGAGGGGGTTGGAAATCAACCCCCCCTGCAGTGCGTGGGTTAAGATTCTTGATATTTTCTATGAATAGGAATGCTTACATTATCAGTGTTTCTGTTTTTGTAAATTACATTCCTATTTATGGAATGTGTGTTCCCATTTAAAGAAGTTATTTTCATAAATGAAAATCTTCCAAAAATAGACAATTTGACCATAGTTTCCCAACCGGTATTGTATGACATTGGTTTTAAATGTTGATGTTTTGCTTGTCAATTGTCATGCCTCAACCTTAAAGGGTAATTTTATTCTACTGATGCAGGGGATATATGTATGATAATGATTTTGTTGGAATTTTGACAAGCATCCCAGTATGGTGTGGTCAGTGCATCACAATATGGAAAACATCAGGTTATAAACCTATTACAGTGTCTAATCCTAGTGTCTAATAATAAAATATTATATAATAATACAATAAATATATATGATAATAAAATAAAATAGATCAATAAATATAATAAAGTGTCACTTTTTTAAATGTTCATTATTTTTACTCCAGTTTCTTGCAACTTTACGGCTGCATGTGTTGGCCTATCAAAGTATAAGGCTGAAGGCAGTATTGCTGTTTCGCTCACCTGTTTATTTAAATCAAGTTTACACTTCCTGACAGCGACTGGCAGACACAGGTTACATTTAAATGTGTGGCTGACTTTATTCAGTCAAACCCCTGCTTAGAGGCAGAAACCTTGAGAAAAACAGGAGTGGAAAACACCCAAGATCACACACACTGCTGACCTCAATCCTAGGACACTGATCCAGACATTTATTTCTGGTTACAGACAGAAGGTTTTGGTCAAAGGCTGTCATTACAAGTCAGTGTCTTACCATTGGGATTTTAAGTAGAGAGCAGCAGTTTTAATATGTAATAATAATTTATATATCAACTGCTGAATGTTGAATATCAACTGCTATGATGTTTGCTTTCCCTATTCCCCTCCATGCCTCCCCCCACACCAGGGGCGTCGTCTTTTTTTTTTTTTTTTCTTTTTTTTTTGGGGGGGGGCGAATTGATAGACTGGTAGAGCCGATACAAATGTATCTTCCCAACAATTTGCTTCATGTATATTCAAATACTTTTGCTTATGTTAAAAAACATTAGTTTGTTTGTTTGTTTGTTTTATAATCAAGTGAGAAACAAGTAAACAAAATGAAAAAATAGAATCGGGTGCAAAAAGTCTCCAAAAGACTTAATCATGGCACCTTCCTTTAACATAAGTTGAAAGTGACAACGAAACCCGTTAATCGGTCGGTTAATCCGCGTTTCGCAGCGCCAGCCACCGCCACCGGCGCCGCAGCCGTCCGTCGCCGCCTCATTCCTTCTATTACATAGTCTCATCTCTCATCTCATCTCATATATTTGTCATAGTCAATCATTTTCAAACTTGCAGGATTTAATAAGGTTACAAATTGTTATCCTCGGATTTCTGAGATCTGTAACCTAAAGTCAGGTTGATTTCGTGACCTCCTCATTGTAAGTCAATGGTGAAATATGCAAAGCATCCTTTTTCCGAGTACTCGCATTATATGAGTTTAATTCCTTCTGGATTATGTTATCGTAGTCCATTCTTGTTGATTCATGTGCAATTTTTGTTCGGTGACCCCTACAGGTTCAGCCGAGGTCATCTGAGATCACCAACACTTTTTGAATAACTCTCAACAGAATGAAGTTAGACAAGTGAAACCGGTACCTTTGTGTTTTTCTCGTCGAGACACGTCTCCCAATATACAACATCACCTACTTGGGTCAGCACTTGACCTTGACCTGAGGTCAAATTTATCAGTTTATCCATACCTGGTCAACATGAATATGATTCGAAGCGCCTTGACGAGACATGATAGCGTCAAACGTTTTGCTTTATCTTTATAAGGTAAAAAGTTATTTTGCGAGAAGAAAAATAATGAGCGTTAACTATTGACCTGAGGCCGTTCTTATAAAAAATCGAGCCACCGGCTCGATTTTTCTTCAGAATAGCTTCAGGACTGGATACTTGCGATGTTTGGGCATAATGAAGGATACCAGCATTCTATTTGGCTTTGCTGGTACAAATCTGATGCACTATTTCGACGCTAAACATCTCCTGCGCCGAGTTCTGAGCACATGAAATAAAATTAAAAAAAGAGCCAGCGGCTCGATTTTTTATAAGAACGGCCTCTGAGCTCAAATATGAGTACTCATTGGCCAATTAATGTTTGATGATTTTTTTTCCTAGCTGTCATAGTTCCCGAGACATATGGGGGGTTTCTGGAGCAAAGTTCTAAATATTAGAAAATCTGCCTTGATGACCTTTGGTGACTTAAATATTAACCTGTTACCTGACCTGAAATTGTATACTTTCGATAGAGCTTGTCTCGAGTTATCTAACGCCGTTTTCCGCTTGTCGCTACGTTGCGTGGTTTTCGAGATCGTAGGGGGACGAAATCCCCCCCCCCTCCAGGACGTGTAATTATCGGAGGACCTCCAGGGCGTGTGTTGAATGCCAACGTATTATCACGATTCGTTAGAAGGGGTCGGAGGGCTCAAACTACGGTTCTGTCAGGGGCATTTTTTGTATCGACATTTTGTCCGAAATCGCTCCCCTTTTGTTTGGCAAGGGCTATCGCGTATGATATGGCGAAAATGCAACCTAATGCCATTTCTGCCGATTCGTCATGCTCTGCACGTCAAGGTCTCACAGATTCAAAGCTATTAGATAGTTTTGTTGGTTGCACGGCTGCATCAAAGACAAGCGCTCCCGTCACGGTGTCGCACTAAAGTGCACTCCCGCTTGCGGCCTCACGCGCCGAATCGCCCTCGCGACACGCGAGCTGAGCACTGCGCGCCGCCGACCCGGCTTACGGAGCGGGCTCTAAGCCAGTCACGGACAAACGGTTCAACACATGTTGACAACCCTAGCTCTGTCCCCTAGCCCAGCTATTCAAGGAGACCGTGACAAATTTCCAGCCACCTCCAGGCTCCGATCGCTATACAAATGGTACTTTTGAACAATTGTATGCACCATATTTGCCAAACGTAGCCTCTGGCCGGGACTGGTCGCCGCCCGGCTCGATAACTTCGAGGTCTGTACACGATTGACGTCAGAGGCCACAGCGCGGCCGCCGCCGGTCATGACCTGACCTTCACGGCCAGCCGCCGTGCGGCCGCAACCGTGGACTCATACGTCACATCGTGTACAGACTCAAGTTATCGAGCCGGGCCGGCGCCCAGTCCCGGCCAGAGGCTACGTTTGGCAAATAGGGCATTACAATTGTTCAAAAGTTACCATTTGTATAGCGATCGGAGGCCCGGAGGTGGCTGGAAATTTGTCACGGTCTCCTTGAATAGCTGGGCTAGGGGACAGAGCTAGGGTTTTCAACATGCGTTGAACCGTTTGTCCGTGACTGGCTTAGAGCCCGCTCCGTAATCCGGTTCGGCGGCGCGCAGTGCTCAGCTCGCGTGACCTTGACCTGCAGAGCATGACGAATCGGAAGACATATTATTGGTCTGCATTTTCGCCATACCATACCATGCCCTGGCCAAACGAAAGGGAAGCAATTTCGGACAAAATGTCGATTGAAAAAATGCCCTCGACAGATTTGTGAGAAGGAAAACATGCATGGCTGGATTCAGCGTGAGCTCAGCTTTCGAATGCCTCTGCACGTGCGCACGTGCACACCCCTATTTTATATCTCAGGAGCGGCTGAGCCGATTCTGTTCAAATTTCGTGTGTGGCTAGACACCTCCCAGCCGCCTCTTTCTCACAAGTCAGGGATCGGTTGCCTTTGCTCATGTGCACCTTTTCTTTATCTCAGAAACTACTTGCCCGATCGAGTTGAAATTCACCTTTTCCTTTGCGCTCGCTCGTTCTCATCGCCAGCTTCGGCGCCTTTCTGCTCATTTACGGCCTTCTGTTATGAATCGGCCCGATATATGGCTACTTTTGACACTATAAAAGAAATTGTATTCCCAAATATAATATAATATTATATATAAAAAATATAAAACAAATATTGTTTGGAAAAAGCAATCCAAGGTTAACTATTTCTTTTAAGTTAGCCCCAAAAGTAGTAGCATCATCATCAATATGTGCAGCTTTATGCTAACCTTTGTTACCAGCTGTGAAATGATGTTCGGTATATGGTGAGCTGCCCAGAATGTGAACAATGTCCATGGGAAAATAAAATTTTATGTCATTAAACTGTGAATGATCAAGGCTGTATGTGTATAGTTGTGAAAATCATGATGCAATATAGCATTGTTGGTTAGGGTGCCATACAAAAGTAATTTCAAATATATTCCCCATTCACTTTAATTAGTTTTCAAGTTCAATTCATTTTACAAACACTGTGTTGAGTGATCTTAACAGATCTTCTCTCATCTCTGTTCCAGAGGGTATAAGCCACAAATGGCAAAGCTGCATCAGCCTCTCAGAATGAGGTGCCAGCCCAACCAAGTAACAATGTCAACCAGCTAATCCCAGCTACCTATGTTGATCTAACCAGCCTCACACTTCATCACCTGTCTACCTCACCACCCTCATTAGCTTCATTCCCCTCCTCTCCACACCGCCAAGATGGGTATCCAGGAGCTGCAGAAGTTTATCGAGGTGCACGCGCCGGACGCGTGCATCCCTGTCGACCTGCTGAAGATGGCGCGTGGCGTGACGCTGGGTCAGCCACGGACTCCCAGCTCACGGCTGCGGCCGCCTCCCGCCGTCCAGCTCTGCCTCGTACTGGACGCCGAGTCCTGCCTGGATCGGCTCTACGGCGGCTTCTTCTCTGGTGAGGGTTGGGACGGACGCTGGACCTACATGCACAGTGAGAACTGCTGTGCACGGCTGTGTATTCACTGCTAGACTTCCTCTGTTAGGTTTTATGGGATGGAACCAATCTTGACTGTCATCAAGTTGCAATGAATTGCCTCATTGTTCTCAAATTAGCCTTGATACTTGAAACGTATTCCACGCAGGTGTGCTGACGCTGATGTAACTAAATAGAAAACATACTACAAAGCATCAATATAATTCAATTTCTGTCTGCCTCTCCCTGATTTGCCATCCTGCTTCTGCCATTTGAGTGAGAATGCAAAGTAAAAACGTTCATGTGTCACCCGGTCTCAACCTTGACCGCTCCTTCGCCAGCTGACCACTGACCTCCCCCCCCGCTCCCCGCGGCAGACTGGGTATGCGGTGGCCAGTGGAACCGGATGGTGCAGTTCCTCTCCGTCCTCGTGCAGACCATGCAGAACAACAACATGGAGGTGGCCGTCTACTTCTCCGGCGCCCTGGAGCTGCCGCGCATGCGCGAGTGGGTCAGCCGCCAGTACGCGCAGCGGCGCGACATCAACCAGGCGCTGAAGCACGTGTCGATCAAGGCCACGCCGCCGCCGAAGATCTGGTGGACGGCGCCGGGGTGTCTGCGCACCGCCCTGCGGATGGCGCTGCGGCATCTGAAGGTGCAGGTGCTCTGCTCGGTGGAGGAGCACCGCCAGGAGGTGATGGCCTTCTGCAGGGAGAACAGCTACCACGGCGTGATGGCAGAGGACGCCGAGTACATCATGTTCAACCCGCCGCGCTACTTCTCGGCCAAACAGATGAAGCTCACGTATAAGGTGAGAGGGGAGCAGTGGAGTGGTGGGGCGGGGCGGGATGTCGGCTGCGGCGTGTTAGAAGTCGTTATCTCTGGTAGTATGTGTTATGGGCGCCACATAACCATTGAGTTGAGGCGCCCTTAAGCCCAAATTATCATCATCATCATGGTATATGCGTATGGTAGACTAAGAGACTTGCGTTAGAAGAAAACCAAACGAAATAATCAATGCCTGCAGCTGTACCGGTCTCCGTATCTGTAGACGGTTTCGATCTCACCTCTCGCGTTTCTCTGCACCCACGGTCAGGGTGCGCTGGAGACGAAGGAGTTCATCCTGCCCGAGGTGGCGCGCGGTCTGGACCTGCAGCCGAACCGGTTCTGTATACTGGCCGCCCTGCTCGGCAACTTCCTGCTCACCGACGACGACCTGGCCGACTTCCACGAGTCGCTGCTGCAGGAGAAACAGACCAAGGTAGAGCGTCCTCAGCGCCTCCTCGCGTCCTGGCACTGCCACTGTACAGGCGAAGGTAATTCGCCGGCCTGTTGTCAATGCTAGGGCGGCGTCTCACGGCACTGCTGCTTACTTCGCTTCTCTCAGACTGCGACGTCCTCTACAGTCATTACATAGACAGATTGTATCGTTACTACATAGACAGTATACAAACATAGACATATAACTACGTTAGCCATTATAATCCCTACATAGACAGGGAGCACACTACCAGACAGTTGCGGGCTGCCATACAGACAAACAGCATGCAGAAAATACAGTCACCGTTCACATGTGCCTGTCCTCTGTGCCAGCGGACAGTGCCTCTGTGCCAGCGGACAGTGCCTCTGTGCCAGCGGACAGTGCCTCTGTGCCAGCGGACAGTGCCTCTGTGCCAGCGGACAGTGCCTCTGTGCCAGCGGACGGTCAGCCGGTCACAGCTCCGTGTCGTTTGTGCCTGTGCTTTTCAGAGCGGGCCGGGGACTTCCTCGATGCACTTCCTGCGTCAGAGTCCGCAGACGGTGCGGGACCGGCTGACGGGCGGCACCGAGCACCAGATGGTCGGCGTGGTGGTGGAGTTTGTGCGCGAGCTGCCCTCGGTCAACTGTCTGGACACGATCGGAGCGCGCGTGTTCGGCGAGGCCTCGGACCCGCGCGTGAAGAAGCTGAAGCAGAGCGTCGCCTACTTCGTGAACGGCTCGCAGGACGGCTACTTCAAGTACAAACCCACCACTGGTGAGCGGAGGAGGGTGTTGTGGCTCGAGTGTGAGCGACGGTATGGGCGGCACGAGCGGGAAATGTGGGAAATCAAGCTGGGAGTCGCGCTCAGGTACTGATCTGCCTAACAGGACTGTCTTTTGGTCTAGCATCAGGTCGATTTGCGCCTGTATTTGTGAGATTTCAGTACTTTTGAGGCCGGCATTGATCACATTAGTTAGTTTCACATTAACACCGTTGCTGGTTACTGGTGGTGGTGCTGCTGGCTAAAGGGAATTATTGAGTTGTTGATTTATGTTTATTTATTATCTTATGCAGCATGTATCTGCTTTATATTTTATTGATTGAGTCTCGATAAAATTGACATAACAACTTGCTCTATTTCGAAAATTACATTTTTTAAACTTAATCAGGTATACGTAGTATATACTTCTTTCGGACTGCTAATGATTGGTGTGTTCTTTTATTCATTGGGGGTGCGACATATCTGGCGCTTTTCTTTCAATTTGTTGTACGTTGAAAAGTGACGATAACTTGGATTGTTTCTACGAAATATCAAGTGTATGGGCGACCAAAGCGAAGAACAGTTTGCGTATGCTTAAAAGTTAGTGATGAAATGACAAATCAAAATCTCAATTAGACCAAATGTTTGCTGCATGCTCCAAGTCGAATGGGTAAAGTCGAAAAATATATTGTTGCTATGAAATATCAAGGGTGTGGCCCTGTGGGCGACCAAAGTGAACAGCAATTCAAAAAACGAATGTTTGAGGCTTGAGCTAATCCAAATCCGCAGTAACGCTACAGACAAGGCACATTTCCGAGTTATTTGTGAATTATATTTAAATATAAATTAACAATGAGCAGAAAGGGCATTGAAGTAAAAAAATGTGCCCAGTAGTGACTCCCATATAACGTTGTTTTCAAAACATTTTCAAATTGAAATAACTTTGGTTAGAGATGTTGAAAGGAAAATAATCAACTTTCCCTAAAAAATTGAGTTACGATTTGAAACCGATGGACGAGACGAAAATATATTGTAAATTCATCACATTTTGCCTAAAAATATTCCTTTCGAAAAGCGCTCCACACTTTCAATGACCGGTACTTGTAAGCTGCTTGCAAGTACCTTTTAATCTTATCAAACTGCGGGCTTTTCTCGTCTTGTTTTCTTACGCAATGGAGTGGAAAATATATTTTGAATCCTGTTTGTTTCAATGATAACGTCGATCCTATTCATTTGACAGACATCGAATAAACAAGGAAAACAAATTAGCAGTTTGCTTTGGCCCCCTATGGCGGCCTATTTGTACTGGTTTTGAAATCGTTTCATAAATTTGCAGCATTCCAAGTTTTGTATAACTTTGTATCTGGCTGTATACAACACTATGGCTTATATCATCATGGCAAAAAGTATTTTTTTTACAAAACAACTTGTCAAACAATACAAACTGCTAATTAAATCGGAAGTTCAACTTGGGCACCTACGACGGTATTTTAAGTGTCGGCGCTTTTTTGCTCATTGGCCAATCAGGAACGTTGTCACGCGTTTTGGCGCACTTGCTTTATTTCTGGCCCTATAACTTGTTGACGTATAGGACGTAGGGAAAGACAACGTTGTCAATGACCTTCATGAAGCTCACTCTTGCTTTCTTGCTTTGTATTATTTCCTTTACTTACAGCTTTTGAATTTGGGAATAATTGTATTGAGTTCTTAAATTTAAATTAAATAATTGTTCTACCAATAACCGAAGCCAAGAAAGTTGTTGTCTAAAAAAGGTGATCTATTCTCTCTTTAAATTCTTAACTGTGAATAGGGATTCACTTATAAGTATGTATCCTCTCCCAACTGCATGTGCTAAGCCAATTGTTGTCGAAAATGTCTGTAATTCCTTAAAAGGCTTCGACTCTGGAGTCTAACTTTGTGTCTGTCTCCAGCCGGCCAGCAGAACGGCGGTGCCACGACGCTGGCCTCCGAGAGAGATTCGGCCTCTGACGACAGCCTGCTCGGTCCCGCCCCCGCCCCGGTACCGCCCTCGGTGGACTCGGTCGCGAAACAGCTCGGTCAGCTCAGCGTCAACAGTGAGTGGGGGATGCTCGAGGAGAACTGATTAGTGCGACAGACCGATGTTTGATTCTCACATATTTATAAAATGTTGTCGAATGAGAACTTAGATAGCTTGTGCGGCTTCTCTGATTTGTTGACACGTCTCTGTTTTCTCACTGATTTTACTCGTCATCCTGTCTGCATTTGTGATCGAAATAACGTTTTGATTTTTGGCGTTTATGATACGAAAATGATGGAGCAATTCAACTTTCATTAACGGAACCCCTTGCCTCTTTTCCATTCTACTCGTATTGATCATTGTCTGCACTCTACCGTCCTCTGTATTGGTTTGTAGCGCCCTCTGCCGAGTCCCGGGTCTCCCGACGACACGTCAGCTTCCCGTTCTCTCCGCCAGATGGCTTCCCTCCTGGCATGGCTCCCGGCTCGTACAACGGCGTCGTCCCGCCGCTCAACGGTCATATGGACATGGTGAGTCAGAGCCGGCGGCCCCGACAGACAGCCGCTGGATGTGCGTCGCTCTGGGTGGTGCGCAGTCTCGTCCTCGTGACCGGGGACAGGGATCGGTCACGTGGCCGGGCACAAAGGGCACAGTCACAGGGCACAGTCACGTGCGCCGAGCGCCACGTCTTGTACCGGGCGATGTGCCAGACGGGTGTGGGGCTGTAAGACGGGTCACCGCTGGGGGCAGTGTCCCCAAAGTTAAATTTTTGCTTGGGTGTCGGTCTGGACAAATTGAGCTAAAAAGAACATGAAAGTGGAAAATTGTGTATAAAATGATACAATATTGACTTGTTTTGAATATGAAAGGCAGCTGTTTTCGTTGAAATCGTGTATTTAAATAGATAATGTTATGTCAGGATCATTATCAATGCATAATTTGGGAGTGGAAAGTTCACTCCTTAATTGGGGAGAGTGAAAAATAAATTTCACTTTGGTGTCATTTCCCACACAAATCAATACATTTTTAGACACTGGCCTGGGTGGACGTGGCTGGTAGTGTCCTCACCGCACCGCCTGGAAATGAGTGGAAACCAGCCTGCAACCGCAGAGACGTTCTCCATTATATAGGTGTCCAATGGGGAACTTCGCTTCTACCAGACTTGTGCCTGGATCTCGAAGTTGGATCTGGGATCCCAGTGGATCCTTGGTATAAAATGCATAAAGATCTTGGATCCCAGTGGATCCTTCTGCGTAAAATGCATGAGGATCTGGGATCTTTCTGGATCCCTCGGCGTAAAATGCTTCAGGATCTTGGATCTCAGTAGATCTCCAATTTAAAACAAGCCCAAGATCTTGAAACACAAGATGGAGGGACTAACATCAAAATCTGTGGTCGCTATTTTGCGTCTGTACTATGCAGATAGTTAGTACATGCAAATTACCTTGTAAGTTAAACCCATTAGCAAACAGATATTGTAATTTATTTTCCAATATTATAAAATAATCAAGAAGAAGGTATCCACCAGTATTCCTGGATCCCGAACTTGGATCTAGGATCCTAGTAGATCCCTAGACAAAATGTATGAGGATCTAGGATCTGTGTGGATTCCTCGGCTCTATGTGTAACTGGATCTGGTGTCCCATGTGGATCCCGGGACACAGGACACATAGATACAGATGTCAGCTAGATCACGAATCCAGGCACATGTCTGGCTTCTACCTTATGCATCCCGAAAAAGTAGCCTCGTTATTTTGAGAGAATTAAGCAAAACGATGCGTCTGGAGACTTCAGTGCAAAGCAATCATACTGCCAGCAAAAATAACTGTTCTCGAACCAAAACAATGTTCTTCACTTCCAGCTAATGCATCCTGAGAAACGGACCGCTATTCTCAGAGCATGAATCGAAATGGGACGCTGGCCAGTTCCAACTCAAGGCGACCAGTATTCCAATAAAAATAAACGCTATCGTAGCAACACTATGTTCTCATCGCTTTCATCACAACACTGGGACTCCGCTCTTGGCCAACTTCCTGCGAGAACACGTCTTGTGTAACAGCACACGTCCGGTGCGCGATGCGTCGTACATCGTGACACATCCTCAGCCGGCCGGACAGCTCAGTGGGACAGCTCAGCGGCGCTGACGGGGCCGTGTTGTGTCACTGCGCTGGCGGCCGGCCTGTTTGTAAACAGAGGCTCCGGTCAGTCGGGCGCCGCCCTCTGCTCTCCTGTCGCCGTCGCGCCGCCCCCGTCCCCTCGGTGCAGTCGGCTGCGGCAGATATTCCGGGAGGGGCGTGACGTGTCCGGCTGAGTCAGGTCCGCCCGGCGCCGTCACCCGGTTCATTCATCCCCCGCACGGACGTGTGTTGCCCGGTCGCGGGGCCCGGCGGAGTGGCGGGGGTTCTGTGGGGTCAGATGCCAGCTGGGTAATGGCCGCTTAGTGTCCGATGACGCAGCCCTGCACGCAGATAGCGCGTGCCAGACACCGACGCAGAGGATGATGCAAACCGGGCAGGGACGGTCGGTCAGGGAGTCCACTTTGGGACTGTGAGGTGACGAATGGGTTGGCTGGGGACCCACCTGGTCCGAGTCATCTGCAGGTGATTCGTCTTCTAAATGGATGATTATTCACAGCGTGTTCCGCGGTAAAAACATGATTCAGTTCTCAATCATACCTGTTGTTTATTCCAAGCAGTTCATTGAGAAGGGGAGATACGGTTTGGTTGCTTTTCAATGATTGACACATTTTCGCTGCATTTTAGCCGTCTCACAATTCACAGTCACTACTGTTGTGTAGAACCTCAGATTGCTACACCCCTAAGCCTGAATCATCACCCATATCTTCAAGTTACCTTTGGCTACTTTTAAAGACGAACTGAAGCCAGTTCAGAATCACAATGTTTTTGCTCAGTGACTGATCGTGGGCGGTCACCCGTTTGTCTATCTCAGTCTGGCTTGACACGCTTCTGTCAGACCTGATCGTCCCTGCCTCTGGCCCGTCTCGTCTGACCGTGTGGTGTGTGCCCTCTGGCAGGGAGTGGAGGGTCCCCTGGTGACGCTGACGCCGCCGCCACTGCCGGCCGTCACCGCCGAGGTCCTGCGTACTGCTGCCGAGCGGCACCAGAAGGGACTGATGACCCCCTGGGTGTACCAGGTGGCTTTCACAAGGTTAACTGTCAGCGGCACAGTAAACACGATGTCTCTCCCTGGTCCTGCCGAATGCATTTAATTTAGTCTCTAAGTACGAGTGTTTCTTCACTTCAGCGATGTGTCTGTATATATACGCATATATTCGCTGATTGAGCTATGATCGTGCTATGGTCTGTGGATCGTCTGAATAATGGTCGTGGATTCGCTTGAATTTTATGGTCTGTGGATCGCTGATTCATGGTCTGTTGATCGCTG
Source organism: Semibalanus balanoides (assembly GCA_014673585.1). Classification (NCBI taxonomy): domain Eukaryota; kingdom Metazoa; phylum Arthropoda; class Thecostraca; order Balanomorpha; family Balanidae; genus Semibalanus; species Semibalanus balanoides. Next base: position 123,785 of record VOPJ01013593.1, read on the forward strand.
ATATGGTCTGTGATCGCTGATATGGTCTGTGGATCGCTGAATGGTCTGTGGATCGCTGATATGGTCTGTGGATCGCTGATATGGTCTGTTGATCGCTGATATGGTCTGTTGGAGTGTCATGATGTTTTGCAGTTGATAGTGAAAACCTAAAAAGAGAAACCCGTACTTTGATACTGGTTTATTGCACGCTTCTACCGTGGGTAGTAACTGTGAACAAAATGCTTGACATATATGTGAATATGGATAACGTATGATTGTGTAGAATATCACAGCACTGTCATCGAACTCTGTCATCGTCAACTGTCACCGTCTGCCGGTCAGGGTGAGCTGAAGATCCCCGTCAGTATGGAGGACGAGCTGGGCCGGGAGCTGCCCAACTCGACCCTGTTCTACCGGCCGGTCCGGGAGCGCGTGTACGGCGTGCTCTTCAACCTGTACCACCACAGCTTCCTCAGCAACCGCGACCGCGAGAAGCCGGAGACGGAGCGACACTCGATGCCGCACGTGCAGGTCAGTGGGGGCGCGGGGCTGTGTCAGCCGAGGGTGTGGCCGAGTTGGCGCCGGCGGCAGCTCTTGTCTGGCCGGGGACGGCGACCGCACGTCGGCAGGTCAGACGGCACGTCAGAGGGGTCAGGCGGCACGTCATAGGGGGGGGGCAGCACGTGCAGCTCACTCAGCATCAAGGCGCCATGTTCGGCCCAGGGATGACCCAGAATGACTGATGGCCGGCTGAGTTTGCGACACTGTGGGGACAGCTTCTAGATACGGCTGTCTGGCCGGCAGGATGTGCGGTGTTGACGCTGCCGGTAATATGTGACGGACGTAGTACTCAGACGCCAGACGACGGCGCCGTAGTTTTCGGATACGGGCAGCCCTGATCAGCTGAAGCGCCGCGCCCGCCGTTGTTTACAAACACTGAGTCGCCGGCCGCTGATAGCGACCGATGCCGTCTGACGGCCTCGCTCGTGGCGTGATGAGATCACTCGGCGCCGGTGAGCTGTAGGCGCGGTGCCATCATCGGTTGCGGTGTCCGGCGGCGCGGTCCGGGTAGGGGCGTGACGTCAGTGACGCTGGAAAGCTGACAGGACATCGTCCCCGGTCCGAGCGGCTTCCGTTGCAGCGCTGCAAACAGCTCTGTCTATCGCGCTGCGTCACGGCACTACTGCAAAAGTCGGTGGCAATACTGATGTTCACATGTACCAGCATGAGGCGACACAACATGGTGTCTAATCAAGCCGTCCATATCCTAGTTCGCGGCTGCTTTCGATATGTAATTACTGTGTTTTCGATGAAAGCTACGCGTCGTATTTCCATCGATTGCGCCGCGTTGTCGGTTGATTGCGTTGTGCGACGTTGGCTGGCGCCATGGCCGGGACCAGTGTGGGTGGGCTGTGTTAATCTGCTCCAGTTCCACTGCAGCAGCTCATCTGCCGACTCGATTGTTATGGTACAGGGTGCTGGCGGCGCCGGCGGCTCGCTGTACAGACACGGCTCTAGTAGGGACTGTCCCGTGTTTACGCGAGGATTATACAGACAGGCATCAATCTGCGCCTGGTGTAGTTTCTTATGCTGGGAAATGAGGCCTGCTTGTTTCTTATTATTCTTTGGGCACCATATAACTACTTTGTTGCGGCGCCCTAAAGCCCCAATCATCATCATCTCTTATTATTCTTATTCTTGTTTCTTGTTTCTTATTTCTTATGTCTTTGCTCTGGTGTTTTGTTTTGTATTCACATTTAAAATTATCAACCAGCTATATAGGAGTCATAGCGATTGTATCCGATTCAACAAATCTCGTTTTAGAGCGTTCTATTTCATTGCAAAGAAAACACTGGCTCCTCTGGGGATAGAAATAAAACCGGCAGGTATGCTGAATATGCTCTAAAATGCTCTATTACTTGGCAGGGAACTGAATCAGTCATTCCCCGGACCAGCTTCCTCTGGCTCAGCACTGTATAGTACCGTACTGCTGGGTGTTGCCATCATCCGACCAGCGAACTGATCACACAGGCCGGCAGCTGTGTCATGACAGTGGCCTCGCGCCTACTCACCCTATGTTCGTTAGAGCATCATATAGTAAACGGACAACTTTACTACCGTCGGCGATTCATGTTTGGTGCTCTGAAGTGTATGCCGCGATCGGCCAGTGGCCTTATTACATGCAGTGTTTGACTCCCTGTGACATGCGTGCCGGCAGATCCGGGAGTGGGCCTACAGCCGCAACAACCCGTACACGCGGCCGGACCTGGTGGCGGCCAAACCGCTCGGCTGGGGCGTGCCCACCGTCCAGCGGCTCTGGTTCGGGTGAGTCCGAGGCAGAGAAGGTAGACGTGTGGCTGAGCTCAGATAACTTTTCGGTTTGAGTCCAGAGAAGGCTGGCTCGGGTGGTCTGGGGAAGAGTCAGGGAAGGTAGAGGTTGGGCTGAGCCCAGATAGCACTGCATTTGTAGTCCAGAGAAGCCTGGTTTTGGTGAGACCTGGGTATGACAGACAGTAACTGGTGCCAGCCTGAAAGCAGCTGGTGTCCTGCTCTACCGGGCGCAGGCCGTGGTCCGACTGAGTGCCGCCTGTATTTATACCAGCAGGACCCTATAGATTTATACACAGGCTGGTCGAGAATCTAGTTGGACGAGGTAGGCAAGCTTAGACAAGGTTTTTTCACATTTGTACTTAATTTATGGTTTCATGTGCGTTACTGTCGCCCCCGGCTGCCGACCGCGTGATTTCATTTTCTTACATTCTGCGATATTTTTTTTCTTACTGCGATATTTTTTAATTATATACAGCTACCACTGTATATAATTCAAAAATATCTCAGTATGCCTGACATTTCCGCACAGCCGCACCACATAGCAGCTGGCTCTCCGAGTGATTACAATACGCTATTTCATTTCTAATAATGATTTTGTTTGCGTTTTGCTGGTCTGGATCTGGGTATTTCCGTTTTACTTGGATGACCTCGCCTTTCACTAATGGCAGTCTGTTAGCGATCCTATGGAATAAAATGAAGAAATATTTATTTTGTATTGTATTTTTTGTATTCAGGTAATCACCAACAGGTGAATCACCCCCACTAACAGGTGAAGTCAAAAAGACACGGACATCAGACAGTAGGTACAGTTACAATATAAATAATGAAAAATATAATATGTCACCTTTACTACTTCGGCAATATCAGTAAAACACGCTATAAATACACAATAAAAAATAAAAATTATGCGCATTAACGAACAAAAAATTAAAAATATAAATCATAAAAAACAACCAGATAAATATGATACAATTAAAGGTTAAAAAGCATGCGCTCGTAAAAGACACGTAAGTGCTAAAAGTGGTATATACAGGGTGGAAAGAAATTTACGCGAACAATCTTGTTTTTCTCGAATTTTACCTGTCAGTGACTAGCCAATCTCAACGGGGGCTGGCGCTGGGCATAAATGAACGTGTTTGCTATTGCCCCGCCCACTACACTTGACCGGACCTAGGGCGATGACCCGGCTGGTCAGAACACGTCAAGACTGTGGAGGGTACGGACGTCATAAGCTGCGTAAGACCAAAATGGTTAAAGAGTACAGTGTGGAGTTCCGCGGGAAGGCAGTTGGGATGGTTTGGGCTGGAATGGATCGGAAAGTGGTCTGTAAACGTCTTGACATCAGTCGTACTAAATCATACGTCTGGCTGAAGCGGGAGAAGGCAGGAGAGGGTCTCAAGAGCAAAGCCGGCGCGGAGGAAACCTCCTGTGCACCCAGTCGCCAAGCGGGTGATCGCCATGTCGGTGACGAAACGGCGTCAATCGACCCGGAAGCTGTCGAAACGGCTTACTGAGGCCGGGCATCCGATCTCGCATACCACGGTTCGCACCTACCTCCGCAAAATTTTTAGCGTCAAGCCGTACAGACCCTCAAAAAGGCCAAAACTCACCGAAAAACAGCGGAATCATCGTTTAAAGTTCGCTAAGGACCACAAAAACTGAACAGAGAAGGACTGAAAGCAAGTGCTGTGGTCGGATGAATTACCCTTTGAGTTATTTCACTCGCCGAACCGGCAGAACGACCGCGTCTGGGCCTGCGTGATGTTCAGATGTCCCCCGGGGTTTTCGTCCCAACGTCAAAGCTCAGCGAAAGTGCACGTCTGGGGGATGATGAGCTCCCGGGCGGTGTCAGAACTGCACGTGGTGCCTCAAAAGGTGACCATAAATGAGACAAATATCGCCAGAACATTCTTGAAAAGGAGTGTCTCCGTGCGATCAGCCGAAGGGGCGAAACTGGCACGACACTCCAACGCGCTGAAGTGCCAGATGCAAGCGAAGCCATCTTCATGCAAGATGGAGATCCCCGCACACGACCAAGAAGACGCAAGACTGGTGTCGTGACAACTTGCCCTCCTTCTGGGCGCGAGATGTTTGGCCTGGGAACAGCCCAGACCTCAATCCCATTGAAAACCTCGGGGCGATTCTGCATGAGAAGGTCAACGAGCTGCCAACAGCCACCAGCGTCGACCAGCTCACCACACAGCTCCAGAAAGCTGGGCTGAGATCTCGCGGATGTGCTTCACAACATGATGTCCAGCATGCGGGACTCGGGCATTCGCAGTGCTCGCAAACGAAGGGGGATACATGACACAAAAAAAAGCTTTCACGCTATCGCGTCTTTTCTTCTAAGCAGACGTAGAAAATGTATGTTCGCGTTAATTTCTTTCCACCCTGTAGTGCAACGCAAGTTAAGAACACGGGCTTCCAAAAGTACCAGAATTGTCTGCAAAAAACGTCCTGTCTCTGGAACCTGCTTAAAAGGAAGTTGACTAGATTAGGTACCCTGGCAGAAATAAACCCCGTTTCACGTGTCACTCGTGGACCGGGGGCACATAAAACAGTCTGTGAGTGCGGATCGATCGTAGTAGGTGCATTGAAGTGAAATGCTGTATGAAAGGATACTGAGAATCTAGTTTTTGGAGTTAAGAATATTCCTGGTGAAAGAGTAGGTTCGTGCAGAACTCGACGTGAGGCTAATGAGTTATCCGAAAGTGACTCAAAAGATTCAGCAATATGCCAGGGAAGCGCCGTGTCCGGTGTAATTTGATAGAAGCCAACCAAAAAATTTTATGTTGTACTCAATCGATCGCATTGTATGAGGTGTCGGCCGCATCCCGTCCAGATGCACACCACCATATTTCCAGAGATCGAGCGAATGTTGGAGAAGGTAAGCAACATCAAGGCGCTTGATTGGATTTTGAGCTTCCTAGGCCAAAGTTTGAAATGATCGAATAATAATCCGAGGCCTGCGGCGGCTCTGCTAAAATGTTTGTTGAATGTGAGGGGCGAAAGTGAGCTTGGTATCTAGAGTGATACCCAGATCGCGAATTTCTCCAACGTTCTCGAGCTGTGTGGCATTTATAAAATACTGTCTGGACGGCGCGCCTGAGGGTGATCGTGAATGATCTGCATTTCCTTGGATTTAGAGTGAGTCTCCATCTGACGGACCACGCTATCAGACGACCTAGATCCTGCTGCAGCAGCAGTCCGTCAAATGGTGAGATAATTTTGCGGAAAATGTTAACGTCGTCGGCATACATAAGGCAGACGGAATGAATTTCGTTTTGCAAGTCGTTCATAAACAGTGAGAACAGAAGCGGAGCCAAAAGAGATCCTTCTGGAACACCAGATATTACTGGTTTCCAGTTGGATGTTTTGCCGTTGACGATAACAATCTGACGCCTATCGGACAGATATGAGACGAACCATTTTAAGGCAATTGCATCCAAATTATAGGAATGTTCTAGTTTGTGAATGAGAAGTGTATGATTCACGCTTTTAAAAGCAGCCGAGTAATCTGTACCTATAAATAGCGTCCGTCTTGTATCCGTCCGATATGGCCTCCCATGCTGACTGAAGATAAGTGATAAGTGGCAAGATAAGTGATGCACGATCGCCTGGGAATAAAACCGTGCTACTCATTGCACAGGGCCGGTGAAACGTGCTGATACAGTTGATATTTATGCAACAGGAGAATGTTAGTTGTCGCAAGAGAGGCCGCGCAAAAGCTATGTGTGTGACCGCGTAGCAATGGAGCCATTCAGTGCAGCCTCACACTGTTTTCAGTGACGTCCCCCCAAAAAAACAGTCAAAAAAAACAGTCACACCTGGCTGTGTCGGGCTGTATCCGGTTATAACCGGCTGAGGTCGGATAACCGCTGATAACCAGCAGGTAACAGCTGATTGTGTACGAGTCTCCCGAGACCGGCGCCCATTGTAGGCTGTTACCGAGGTGTTGAGATTCGAGGCATCGGATGTGTTGACACGTGCGCGTCAGTCAAGGTTAACCCTCGCCCTACGGAGACCGTTTCTCACCTTCGCCCCACTGGGAGGGCTGACAGGCCCCCTTGTTAACTTCCAAACCAAGCAACAAGGAGCAATGCGGCAAGAATAAGGACGTTGCGTGTCATGAGAGAAATCGAACAGTGTGCGATTTTTATGTTTCAGGTCAACGGGTGACCTCGCAGGTCAAGTGAATGACCTAAGATCGACCATGTCCACAAATAGCGATTTTGCTCTGTCCGTTGTCATTGCCAAATATATGAGTATACAACGATTTGGCTAGCGTCAAAATGTAGGTCGTTGTATAAGCTATCTGGCAATTTATCAATTTTTAGATCTAGGCCAGTTAATGACCTCTTAGGTCACCGAAATCGTCACCATAGATGAGAATTGCTATGCGTTTTGCATTACAGCACATGTACAGGGCGCTTGGTATGGCTTCCGAATGTAGAGAGAATGAGAGACCGTAAAAAGTAATGTGTTGCCTGTCAAGAAAAATCAAAATGCATCCCATTTGAGTATCTAGGTCAACTGGTAAAAACCAGTTCGTGTGAAATGAACGAAAGAAGGCATTTCGACGCAAAACGCGGCTGACATAACCTTGACGAAAAGGTCATGGGTCACGATCTAATAGTCATATACACTTCAAATTGTTGATAGGATGCGTATAATATTGTAAACTCAGCTACTGACAATTTCAGCAAGATTTAAAGTAAGGCGTAACATTTATTAAGGAAAACCCTCAGGGGAGCCCCCCCCCCCACACCGTAGGGCGAGGGTTATCAGTTTGTTCAGTATAGTGCCTCGTCCAATGCCCGTTGAAATATTGCATTAAAGGAAGTGTGCCTACTCACATCGATCATGTGGAGATGTTGACATAGGTCTACAGAACATAGTTTTATTAATTTAGCCTTTTTACTTCATTTCTCTTTTTTTTCTCCAGATTCACTCTAGTTGCTGAGATATTCCATATCCGCCAAGATCAGTATGGCATCACACAATTATCGGTATTCGCCAGAGAGGCTTTCGCTACTAGAAGCACTGCCTCAACTATTACACTGCAAGCATATGTCGTTAGCGCTGGCAAATAGAAAACAGCTTGTGTGCGCTGATAGCAGCTGCCGAACAGAACCTCGGTTTCCATTTAGCATTGTTCGTATGGAAAGATTATTATCTTGGGTGCGCCATTCTGGATAATATCCTCTTTACTCTGTGTATAGTGGCGATGGTTTATGGATATCGAAACAAAACAAGGTGCAAAACAGAATATAACTACAAATGCAACTAAAGGGGACGTGAATTTGATCGTATCCAATAATCAAACAAATAGCTTCTACCGTAAGAAAAAATGGCATTCCAAAAGAGTAGGAGCACGTCCTTTTAAAACGCTCAAATGCTTCTGTCTCAATGATACCGTGTGGGTGGTCCACCGATTTTAACCGTTTCACAGTCTGGTGTTTTGCTCTCACCGGATGTGTTGAATGAAGGTCCATTCACGCTGCATTTAACCTTCAACATTGCTACCTCGTGCCACTCTGTTTATAGATCATATGCTGGAACTCCGTGCCAGTCTCTCGTCTAGTGACGCCTACAGCCCAGGCTTTACTATGTGCGATGGTACGCAAAGTACGCACAGTTTTTGCAAGTTTGCGTCTTTTGCGTAGTCTGCAAATGTTCAGCTGATAGAAAATACATTGACTGAGCCACACTGGAACAGTACGCAAAGTCCGCGTGAAATATCACGCAAACTTGCAAAAGACGCAATGACGCAAGTACGCAGCTACGCAAACAAGTTCAGAAGTTTGAACTTGTTTGCGTGTTTTGCAAGATTGCGTACTCTGGAACAGTTGGTGGCGCACCGGCGACAATCCTTGTTTTTGCTTGATTTCGTGATTTGTAGTGTATAATAGACCTAAAATTAAATAATTTGCACTGAGTATCGTGACGGAAGATGAATGAAGAAGCGTGGGAGCAAGTTGTGACTGCGGAAACTTGTATTGAAGCTGTAGATATGTATGCTGTGGTTTAACAGCAGCAAAAGTGCAGTGGTTTTGCCATTTTTCTTGCGCGCTTTGCATGATCACGCAGATCCTGGACGTCGTACAAAACACGCAAACTTGCAAAAAACGTGCCGACTTTCCGGAACGATCACGCATAGTGTAGCCTGGGCTTACCTCAGTAGCTTGGTTATTCTTAATTCGTGCTAACCAATAATACCCTACCACCGTCTTTGTGTATGACGATACGCTCCAGTGGGATCGCATTACGCATGGACACGACTTAGAGCCGCGTCGGCGACAGACTGGTACCATCTGGACCGATCCGGCGCGATCCGGCGCGATCCGGCGCGATCCGGCGCGATCCGGACCGATCCGGACCGATCCGGACCGATCCGGACCGATCCGATCCGGACCGATCCGGACCGATCCGGACCGATCCGGACCGATCCGGACCGATCCGGACCGATCCGCGAGCTGGCACGTGCCACTTGCGGGGATGCGCCGTCTCGTGCAGATCTGCGAAGCACGGCACCGCTGGTGCCACAGCCGGCTCGAACCGGTCTTATCCGGTGTGTAGAGGACGAAAGGGTGCAATCACCACGACAACCGCCGTCTCGAGGAATAATGATCAGCTCACGTGTAATACGATCGGTCTGGTCTGTGGTGATGACATGAGGCTGGCTGGGCTGGGTAAGAAAGACGGCGGTGGAGACAGACTACCTGGTTACCCTCCCGTTCTGTCGATTGGTGAGGCATGATGGGCGACAGGACGCTGTTTTGAGTTTGCAGTATTCCTTTGATGCAGATGGTATGACCTGGCCGCAGCCCGACTCCACTGTGCCACGTGTGCGATGTGCGACGCCGGTGCTGCTTGCTGCGCATGTCATAGCGTAATTCTAATGCGTCTCTGGGGCTTCCACGCAGCATGCAGCAGCTGTGCCGTGCGTGCCCAGCTGCCGCACAGGCTGCTTCTCCGAAGTATCGTGTCGGGTCCCCCTACATCCTGTCTGGGAGGCTTTGTGTCGTAAGCGGCGCTGAGCCGCTCGCGATCAACCAGCGAATTATCTGCAGCTTATGATGACTAACACCTGTTCCCTGAGTTCGTAAATATATTAGCCCAAACGTCTCCGTTAGCATATAGCCAGTTGGGGCGGTCTCATGTCTCGTCGCCTCTGCCGAGCGGTGGCTGTCAGCTCGGGTATCC